>PUQB01000619.1:0-144848 GCA_003024785.1 Selaginella tamariscina | reverse complement strand
TCTCTCTCTCTCTCTCTCTCTCTCCTCTCACAACACACACATGGCGCGTACACACACACTCAGATGCTTATATATTGTCGTATCCGCTAAAATCAATAGAGTGGAGCAATTTCATGTATAACATACATTATCACACATGTATTGCATAATGCATAGTACCATAGATAAGCTTACATTTGATGATGGGGAGATTAAGTCGTCTAAACACAGATTAAATCCCCTTAAGTAGGATTCAAAAAGCTCTTTTAATTCTCGCGTCGGTTCTCCTCTTTTGTAAAAGAGACTGAATGCAAAGCAAGAAAGAGTAGTCGTGGAATTGAACTCTTTGCTTATAATTGCCTCCACCTCTTCTGATTTTCCTAAAAGATATTAATTAACCGTGTTGTGTGTTGTGTGGTGTGTGTGTTAATATGCATACATACAATTTAGTGTTAAGCATTTCAGTTACCTTTGAATCAATTCGTTCTTCAGAGGGGCCTGCAAAAAAAATAAAGAAAAAAGTAATGCATATGATATACGTATGCATCATTATATATATATAATATATAGTACATACAGGAACTGTATAACGTAACATACCAGTTACAAAGTTTACATCAGGAAGTGGTGAACCCATGGTCGGTCTCGAGGTCTTCATTGAATGTCAACTAGAAAGAATATTCTCATCTCATTTGAGAAACTCCCTACCCTCCTCCATCTGTAAAAGAATGTCCTGCATGTCTACAAAGTACACTCTTACCAGAGACATACATGCATACAAACAGCACACATATAAAAAATATCTATTGTGGTGTTATAATCAATAATCACTTATGGCATCAAGGCTGTCGGTTTTTTGCTTTAGGATAATATTCCCATCTCAATCCTGAGACGCATAATGATGTGAACTTCCAAGTTTACCTTTAAATCCACAAATTCAAATATCTAAACAAAAACCAAAACAAATATTGAGTTCATTGATTAATTTTCTTCATAAGATACACACACATATATACATCGTACCTTTGCATAGTTGCCGTGTCTATAAGCCAATAACCATGTCTGCTGCCTCGTTTTGAAGTCTTATGAATCGGATAGATTCACTTAGTACCCCAGCACAGGCCAGTTTGATGACTCAAGTAGACTCGGTAATATGGTGTGATGAAACCTCAAAAAGAATATTCTTCACGTCTAAACTCTTAAACCTTCGAAAAAACATAATGTTTACAGATATATGTATGCGTAAACTTAATGAATACACTATAAAACATATAGATATTGATGCATATATAAATAATGTAATATTATGTACTTCGCATACGCATGGAAACAAGATTTACCTACTGCCGCAAGACTGATACAGCAAATGCTAGTACAAGCTAACAAGCATAACTTAAACTGAAATTAAATCTGTAAGAAATTTATTAGAGTATTAATCCAATAGAGAGTAATAACACGGTTTCTATACACAACACGCCACATGAGTGCATACCTTCTTAAGCTCAAACCATATTCGAGAATAAACAGTGCTTCCACAATATAACCAAACTGATTCATTTGAAGAAAGAGCTGAATGGAAAAGAACAGTTTAAAACAGTCGAAATTTATTTATCATATATATAATGTGTATGTGCTTAACTCTACCTTAACCAGGAGATTAGCAGCCATAACAAGAAGCTCTTCACCAATTACTCTCTTCAGGATCCAGCTCCACAGAGTATTTGAGACTCTCCGTATACAGATTAACCATTTTAAGCACGAGTTCACCACCTATAAATTATAAATGTTTATATAAACACACACACACACATTTAAGTACCTGCACAACCAAAGTAATCGAAATGTTCTCGACTTGATAAGCAGAAATTGCCTGCGTAAGGCATTTACATCTACTACAAAGAAAGAGCTTCACGTAATTCATTCACGAGCCACTCCTGAGAAGTCTTATCTAAAGTAGATAAATAAACTTTCACATCTTGGAAATTGATAAGTGAAAAACCTGTAAATAATAGCAGAAGAAAAATATACAGAGTAATAATAATAGTAAATATACATAATCGTGTGGACGTGGAAAGAGAGGAGTACACAGACGTGATCTATATATGTGTGTACACTTATTATAAATAACTGGCCTTTGAAGTAGTCTAGTATGTTTGTTGCCAGAACCATAGGCTTTGAGCCGTATCTGTAATAATTTCAGATCTGCCAGAAACGGTCCCTTTAGCTCTTTACTAATTTGTTTGAAGGCTATATATAGTTTGTTAGTCTCGAGCCTATCATTTTCTGCAATCAAAGTATATAAAGATTTACACAGTACACATTATTATAAATAATACACAAGAAATATATATACATAACATAGACATAAAGATCGACACATAATACTACTCATGGTATACACACCAAAATCAAGATGATGCCAGTTATATTGCCATTGTTACATGTAGAGATTAGTATATATACTAGCTGTAGTATATCATATTGCTAACCTACGCATACATATATTACCTGCTCCATTGAGATGTTCAAAGACGATGTATCACTGGTCTCTAGAGAAGCATTTATTAATTCAGTGATAGCCATCCAGTCGTCTGAGCTGCCAGCACATATCATATTAGCTATTATGTTAATATAATACATTTGCAAATCATTATAAATGTATACACACACACACACACACACACATACATACATACATACATACACATACATATATATATATAGAGAGAGAGAGAGAGAGAGAGAGAGAGAGAGAGAGAGAGAGAGAGAGAGAAGAGAGAGAGAGAGAGAGAGATATAGAAGCAGACGAACCTTATCTCTAAGATCTCTTTATAAGTTGCAAATGCTTCCGAATATTTATGCAGATGCATAAGAATTTCTCCCTGCAGTACACGAAAACAGATTATAGTGTATTACAGAGTGTATCCGTCCACATACACAACTGTGTACACACACACACGCAAACCTGTAGTCTCAAGCGATCAACAGGATTATTAAAGAGTAAGCCCAGTTCTCCGGTAACAACTGCCAAAGCATCGGCATGCTTGTCTTGGTCTCGTAGCAAAGAAATATAGACTCTAAGTGCTGTAAGAAGGAAAATGTTAAATAATAATTCATATACGAAAATTATGTATGCATATGCAATGTTTAAACGTACCTTCAGAATTAATGCTCTTCGATCAATCAACTTTTTCAAAATCCTCTGCAAGCGTGAGCAGCTTTCTCTCTACATTTGGGGTCTAACCTACATAACGGTTAAGCCCCAAATATATAAAACTCAAACTAAGGTTGTTCATTAGCATAGTTTATACTATAAACCTCTTGGTTTTAATAGATAATGAACTATACCTGCAAATATATGCTGACACAGCCCAGATAAGGTACTTAGAATCTCCAGAAAGCTTGTAAATCTTCAAGCCGTCTAGATTGTAAACATAAAGTTAATATTATAGCTAATTCATATATATAAACACATCTGTAGGAAAAGTACCTGCTGTTGTTTCACATAGTTGTACTGTAACGTAAGAGCCAAACAGAGCACCCAAAAGCTCCAGATTTCCCGGGAGCTTAGAACACGCGGTCTCGAAAACCTGCGTAGCTTCTTCCACTGAATAATAACAAGGCAGGTGTCAACGGTGTATAGATGCATCTATTCCTAGTAATGTATAATCCCATGGATTTTACAAGTATTTTAAGAGTGGGTATATAGTGATGATGCATAATAATATGTACATGTTTATATACATTACGTACAGAACCCAAGACGTTGGTACACCATTTGCAAGGTGTTCAAAGTGTTTTCCTCAACAGGTTGCATATCCTTGGCTTGACGGCATAAAAGGAGAGCTTCTTCAGGCTTTCCTATTTTTTCCATAATTAATGCCTTCAGAGCCTGTGCAAATGTAAATAAACCACTGTTTTAATCCTTAATAAATTTACAGTATTTCAGAGCTCTCTCTCTCTCCTCTCTCTCTAGACACACACACACACACACCAGAATACTACATATATAAACAATATGCAATTGTATCAGATCTCATGTAAAAATGTATGAATCCATACATTCTGTATATAATCTAATTTAGTGTGTTACCAGAATGTATGGTGAATCGGGATGCTTCTTGTGGAGATTACTGGCGAGCTTGAGAGCCATCTTCCATTGCCGCAGATCAATCGCCTCCCACAGCGGCTGCAAACGGCGTTCCATCACTGCCCCGCCTCCCATAGCTACGTATAAACCTAACCTAAAACCTCCCTTATTATTCAAATATGATTACCTTAAAAATACGAATATTTTCGAAATATAAGTATATACCTTGTTTTTGATGTTCTTTAGATTATAAATTAATTTGAGTTTTATTAAAAAAAATTATTTATTTAATATTAATTATTATATTATTATCTTTATTAATAAGACTTGTAAATTTTTTTAAAATATTCGTAGTCGTAAACTCTAAAGAAATCGGCTTATAGTTTTACAAATTTGGTTTTGAACCGTTATAATCTAATATGTATTAATTTAATTAATTTTACTTAATTGATTAATAAATCGCTATAAACTAAATAAAAATATGTATTTAAAAAAGTTTATTTATAATAAATCATTTGTTAAAATAAAATATATTAACCCAAACAATTTTTTTTAATTTAAATATTTAAAATATATATAAAAGGCCTTACTAAATATATATTCTTTAAAATACATATTAAAGTGTACTTAATTGAAATTTTATGAAATTCATATGTATATAGTGTTTTAATTTCTATTACGTAGAATATACTTATATATCATACCATATACGTATGTTTGCATAAACATAAAATTTTAACTAATATCCTGTTTATATATTTTCCCCTAAATTACTAAACTTAAAATTTAATATTATTATTAATCAATTTAAAAAATAGAATTTACTCTTAGATTGTAAAGTATATTAATTGTTATTTTGTTTTAATCCTAAGAATATTCTTAATTAAAGCATATTTTAGAACTAAATTCTTAGCCGTAATCATTAACAATATTTTACAATGCTAACTTATTAAATAAATAACGATATAAACAAACTTTTATGCCGGGAGTTTTAATATACGAAAAGACTACATGATTTTAAACTTATAACTTAATACTTATATATAGCTATATATTTATTTCTTATATGACTAATGTATATTGCTTCAAGACTATATATGTTTGTATGTAAGACTATAGTTTCATATTTAATCTTTTTTTATTCGACTATAATTAATTGATTAGCTGATGTTATTTATATATATATATATATATATATATGAAAATTAAATACAATTTTAATTTATGTTGGTATAAATATAATTAATAATCAATTATAAGTTAAATATATTATGACTACATATAACATGCATGAGCATGTACACAACACGGGTACATATATAGGGTGGATGCACTAGTAGTGGACATGTCCCACCATACTAGTGAGCGTACACACATACATGTGTTTGTGTCTATGTGTATTTTTTATTTATTTTTATTAAAATTTGTACATCAATAGTTTATAGTGTAAATCTAAACTTAATTTACTTTGAAATTTAAATTAGTCTAATTACTTATAATTTTAAAAATTATTTTAAAAAACCATTTTTTAATAATGTGTGTATCATCGTATAATAGTTTTTATTATTCTTTTATTTGGGACATTAACTGTTGTTGCCTATCAAATAAGTTTTAAGTATTGAAAAGACATGCATATTTAGTGCACTTGGGTATTTAATAATGATTCAATCGGATGTCATTAAATATTTGTAATAAATTCTAAGTAAAACTAATATTTTTATTTAGAAAACTTTCCCCTTGGTTTAATGTCTCAATTGGGTTTGGTGGTTTAAAACACATTTAAGGTTAACCTTATATGGGTTATTAGGTTAAACTCACTACATTTTATATTAATCCACTTAAAAAATAGAAAAAAACAAGGGGCTTAACTATATGCTAAACACCCTTAACTTTAAAAACGGTAAGATAAATGTGCCCAATGCCGCATCCAAACATTAGGTAACTCTTTTCGGTAACCCGATCACACATTTGAGAGGTCTTGTCAGAATATGTGTATGTAAGATAACCTACATCAGAAAATAGTGTCATATGAAATGTGACATTAAGTTATTTAGCACATAGTACAACATTGGGCATGTCATTTGAGGTTGTGTTATGGATTTAAAGTCGAGAGGTTAAATACTTTAGCAAGAAGGTGTGTTTGTGCTCGTATCGACATGTTAAATATTAAGTATTTACTTAAGAGAGGTTAAGTCTTATAATTAGGTGTGTTAGCAAGTATAATTGGCTATGATGTTTTTCATATGAGTGTGTGAACATGTTCAGAGTTAAACAATTTAAGCTCATTAGCATCATGAGGCAATCACATAGTTGCATACTTACGGTTTTTAAAAATTTACTTAGCATAGTACTCTTAATCGCAAGTTAAGGTACTTGTTGCCTTGGGAAAGTTACAATACTTTAATTCTATTACGTGTGCAAGGTATTTCTCCTTGGTAGGGTTGGGACATGAGGTTGTCTAGGTCTCATGAGGAGAATGTAAAGTTTTCTTGAATTATTCTTAGGGTTGAAAAATTATCGTTGTAAAGGATTTATAATTGTCAAAGTTTTAACCCAAAGGGCCAACAGTGGTGACACGTGGCTGCCAGGTGGCCATTCGGCGTCATCACCCTGTGTGAGCAACGTTAAGTTCCCAGAACAACCCAACAACCCTAAGGTTAGACTCTAATGCCCAAGTGGACAGGAAACTTAGGGTTTAGCCTAAGTCTCCCTAGAATGTTTGCCCCAGAACCCTTGAGGGATAACCCTAGTTGACTTAGGGTTTAGCCTAAGTCTCCCTAGAATGTTTGCCCCCAGAACCCTTGAGGGATACCCTAGTTGACTTAGGATTTAACCTAAGTCTCCCTAGAGTGTCTACCCCAAAACCCTTGAGGGATAACCCTAGTTGACTTAGGGTCTTGCCCTAGAAGACCTAGACAGACTCATGCCCTAACCCCATCAAGGAGACATGTGTTCCACACATACCCTATGACAGAGCTAAGGCATTGTCACTTACCCTTAAGGAATCACCCTCATCCGAGAGGACAACCCTTTAGGGTGACAAGGGGGTACCCTGAACCACGACTAACCCTTAAGGGTTTGAGTGGCCAAGTCATACCTTAGACTTAGGGCTAGTATTTAATGAGGACGCGAGTGTGCGCCGTAGGCGGACATGAGTGTTCTGTTAAGCAAATTCCCTAAGGCTAGATTTGGGATAACCATAGCACATGACCTTGCGAGTGCCTCACGAAAGGGCTCCTGCTAACACGCTTAGGTTGTTCAACCCTTGGATTCCAAGGGGAACACTCCCCTAGCCAAGTGTGCCAAAGTACTCTTAGTTACAAGACCTAACCTCCCTTGAGCAGATGCCCAAGGCTTAGCACCCTAGTGCAAGCACAAGCATGTCTGTTTGCTAGAGTATCCAACGCCTTGGCGACAAGCCCATGACATAACCCCAAAGGGCATGCTTGGGCGTTGTACCATGTGACGTTTAGCCCAGTGTCACATCTTCATGTGACACTGGCTTCCCCGATGTGGGCTATCATGCCATAGCCCTTAGATTCAAGAGTTGCACCAAATGCCACAAACGTGGCTCCTAAATGCCAACTCTAGAACCCCTGTCAGAGTTTTTACCTGGTGCCACAAAGGCGGCTTGCCAGGTGCCAACCTTGGAATCCCCTCTATGGAAACCCACGGAATCTGGTAAAATAACCCGTATTAGGAACCCAAGCCTTAGGAACTCAACCCCTAACTGACTAAGCCCACGAACGAGACTCACCTTGTGGATCAGGATACAGGACTAGCCGAGCTTTAGGTGTCGTTCCTAGCTTGGCGTGGTTGAGGCGGCCGGAGCAAGGCCTCAACCACTAGTTCTGGAACGTGAACTCGGCAATGTCTTTGAGCTTCCGGGCAGGTTTTCGGACCAAGGAATCTGACTAACTCCTTGGAAGTGACGTGCCCCTATCTCAAAGGCAAGATCCTGCCAACGATAAGGATAGTCTAACCCTAGGGTGGGTTGTACCCTGTCGTGTGGAAGTTTGGGCGGCACAACGGAGGGTTGCACCTTGACGACACAAGCTTAGCTTGCACCGGTAGGAGGTTAACGAGCTCTCTTTTGAACCCAGGAAGCCTCACTACATATACTCTACCTTATTTATGTGACGGACCCCCCCCCGTTTACCTAAATGAGTAAGTGGGCTGGCACGGAAATGCCAGCCCTTAGAGAAAATGGTTGTCCTAACCTAACCCTAAACCTAACCCCTAGGGGGGGGTATTAGGGCGTGGGGTTAGGGCAACCCTAGGGTTAGGTCAACCCTAGGGTCCCTAACCCTTTTTGACAAGCTATATTTAACGAAAACCTATCTTGTAACGTCAAACTGGGGGAGAGTTTTCTAGAGGGTAAGTACTACCTTCGCCTAGAGTTTCTCGAGGTACCTAGTGACAGCCGGCCGGACTACCCCTAAACACCTAAGTGCACTAAGCGGGGCTGTTTCTCACTACAACTAGGGTTCGCCACACAACTCGGTAGGTAACAACAGTCAAACCCCAAAGTAAAGGGTCGAGTCATAGTAAAAACTATGACACACTCCCCGCCTTTGAAAATGTCAACGTCCTCGTTGACGTCCAACTCCAAGACTAGATAATGTTAGAAAAATTAACCAAAACTAACATATCACTCTATGTGGAGTCAGCCAAAAGTTCACATAAGTTTTATTACCCCCTTGCATTACGCGAAACCAAGTACTTCAGAACCGTCGTTCACTGAGTCGTAAACCCAGCTGCCGGAGGCACCACCTGCGACATGAAGTCATTTGGAGACCTTTTGCACGTCTGCAAAGTCTGTCACCCGACGCACACAACACTGGTTAATTTCTTTATTTAACTAGAATTTATATAGGAGGCCTCTAGTTAGTGTTGTTGCCGGCCCTTGGTTAATAAGAAATAAAGACTTGCTTTATTCCTTATCATCATTACTAACAGTTTGAGACCTTGCCTCAAACTCCTTCACTATCTCCATCGCGTTCTAGATTATCCAATGGTTCCCATGTCGACTCGCATGCCGGGTAACCCTTCCACTTGACAAGATATTCTTTTACGTTTTCGCGTCCCTCGGCGTTTAATATCCTTTGCATCCAATATCGACTCAACTTCGAACTCCTTCATATCGCCGACCAGCTCAGGAAGCGGACGTAAGCTTTCATATCTCTGCGGATGTTTCTCATCCTTGTGAAATGGCTCGAGTAAATTGACATGAAACACATTGTGTATTGTTCCCAACTCCGGAGGAAGATCTAACTCATAAGCCACTTTCCCTACTTGCTTCACCACCTTGTATGGACCTATGTAGTGCGATAGAAATTTCCTCGAAAGAGTCGTTGGAACCTTCAGGTTTTTGGTACTCAACAATACCATATCCCCAACCTGATACTCTACATCCCGCCGATGTTTATCGTACTGCTGACGATACCTTTCCTGAGCTGCAGCCATCGCTTGACGAGCAGCTTCCCATGTTCGATACAATTGTCCCGTGAACTCTGCTACAGATGGAACTCGATTGCTATCGTCTTTCGGTAACACCATACTCTGAGGAATACCACCCTTATTCCCAGTTAACACTTCCATCGGGCTACATCCGATTGCAGTGTGCATCGAGTTATTGTAACATATCTCAGCCATATCTAAGTGTTCAGCCCAATCAAGTTGATCACCTTGAAACATAGCATCTGAGATAGTCCTCGACTTGTCGGTTCACCCTCTTCGTTTGACCATCAGTTTGCGGATGGTAGCTACTGAACTTGAGCATCGTACCAAACTGCTTAAACAATGTCCCCAAAACTTCCTGTAAACCGAGGATCTGATCTGAGATCATGGTTTCCGTAGTCCGCACTCTTATGACTTCGTGGAAGAACAACTTCGCTGCTTGAATTGCATTCACTGTCTCTACAGTTGAATGAAATGAGCAACCTTTGAAACCGATCGACTACCACCATAGCGCGTTAAAACCACAAGATTTTGGCAATCCCATGATAAAGTCCAAAGTAACACTTTGAAATGGCCGCTCTGGAATCGGTATACATCAACTTTCCCAGCTCGTTTTGTGATCAGCTCTTTACTTGTTGACATGTGGGGCATGTCTTGACATATTTGGCAACATCATCTATCATACCCGGCCAATAGAATCCCTGCTTCAACAAAGCCAACGTCTTATGCCTTCCACCATGTCCTGCCAAAGGAACATCGTGATGCTCTCTTAACAGCCATGTCCCTTCTGGAACATAGAGTCTCTTTTCTTTATAATAAAGAACTCCATCTCGTACCGCAAAATGCGGCTGTTTGAGTGCATCCATTCGACTTTCTATTCCTGCTGGAATATTACCATCTCTTCGTAACTGATGAACTTGTTTCCTCTTTGCCACCAGGCTCAAAGCCTCCTTAGCAAACTTGTCCTGAGGATACGCCGTCACAAATTCATCCACTAAAGTTGAAATGGGTGCTGACATAATTCGAATGACCCTTTCTACTGAGTGCATCAGCTACCACATTGTCCTTTCCCGCTTTATGTTTGATTTCAGGCTGAAATCGTGCCAACTTCTGCTGCCATCTAGCATACTTCGGCGATAGCTTCGGCTGCGTTTCAAAATACCTTAGAGTTACACTATCTGTCCAAACCACAGTGCCATGACTTGGAAGATAATGACGCCAATACTCCAAGGAAGCAACAATAGCATACATCTCCTTTTCGTGAGTAGGCCATCGAGTTTGCGCGGCATCTAACTTCTTCGAGAAAAAGGACACTGGATGTCCTTTCTGTTGCAATACACCACCAATTGCAAAGTCGGAAGCGTCACATTCTACTTCAAAGGGATCTTCAAAGATGGGCAACTGCAAAACTGGCTCAGAAGAGATAGCCTCTTTGAGTTTGACGAAGCACGTTGGCACTCTGGAGTCCAATGCCATGGAATGTTTTTCGTAAGATCTGTCAATGGGGCCGCTATTTCCGAGTAACCCTTTATGAATCTTCGGTAATACCCTGTCAGACCAAGAAATGATCTAACTTCATGCACATCTTTTAAAGTCATCCACTCAGTAATAGCTTGAATTTTCTTTGGGTCCATGGCAACCTCCCCACCTGAGATCAAGTGTCCCAAGAAATCTATCTTGGTTTGACCAAATGCGCACTTGCTTTCTTTAGCATACAACTGGTTCTCTCTCAACCTCTGAAACACTTTTTCTAAGTGTTCCACATGTTCCTCAATTGTCGAACTGAAAATCAGAATGTCATCAATATACACCACTACGAACTCGTCTAGATAGTCTCTAAACACATCATCCATCATTGTGCAAAAAGTTGCTGGAGCATTGCACAACCCGAATGGTAAGACTAGAAACTCAAATGATCCATAACGCGTTCGAAAAGCGGTCTTCTCAATGTCATTCTCTGCTACCCGAATCTGATGGTACCCCGATCTCAAGTCTATTCTTGAAAAATACTTTGCTTTCGATAGCCTATCAAATAAGTCGTCCACTCGTGGAAGAGGATACTTATTTTTGATAGTTATCGCGTTCAGCGCTCGATAGTCCACACACATTCGCATCGTACCATCCTTTTTCATTACGAACAAGATAGGTGCACCATACGATCGACTAGGTCGAATGTGTCCTCGACCTATCAATTCTGTCAGCTGTCTCTTCAATTCTACTAACTCTTGAGGATTCAACCGATATGGGGCTCTTGCCGGTGGAGACGAACCTGGCAAAATCTCTATCCTGTGGTCCACAACTCGACGTGGAGGTAACTCGGGCGGCAAGTCTTCTGGCAACACATCCTTAAACATGTTCAAGACTTCCAAAATAGGTTAGGAACAGATTCTTGACCATCTCCTATTTTGACTTCACCAGTATCCAAAACCATTGCAAGAAACACACGTTCTTGATGTCTAACTGCCTTACGCAACTGAGTTAAGGTAAGGAACATAGGATTCCAATCCTTATCAGTTAGCGTTTCCATTTTGAGCGTGGTCTTTCTAATGTCCTCTTTATCTGCTGCAAGCGTGATCCGATTGTCTCCAGAACCCCTCATTTCGATTACATGTTTATGGAACCATTCCATACCCAAAACAAAGTCAAACCCCGTCATATTCAAGACAACTAAGTCTAGCTTAGCCTTCCAATCTTTGATTTGGACAGGAACTGCCCTTGCTATATTATTAGTATTTTGAGAACCTTTGCCAAAATTGATCTTTATTTCACACATCTTTATTACATCCAAATTCAATCGACGAGCTAGACTAGTCGATATGAAGTTGTATGTTGCTCCAGTATCGATCATCATTCGGACTCGGTCCCCTCGTATCCTTCCTGTCAAATATAGCAAAGGGTCAGTTTTGTCTTGAATAGCGAATAAGGCAGGTTGTGTCTGGCACAACATTACCTCTTCTGACTCATCTTCCGGATCTTCAAGCGTTTCTGGTTCAGCAACTTCCTCTTCTACCATCGCCTTGAAATGTCCTGATTGTTGTGAGGGTGCCGGACACTCTTTAGCAAAATGACCAGGCTTGTTACAATTATAACATTTCACGACCCCGCCTGCGGAACGCGGGGGAGCAGACTTTGGAGCCGATCCTTTGGCCTGCTGAGGAGGTGGTAACGCCAATTGGTTTTCCGAAATCGGTGGGTCTTGATGTGTCCGAAACTTGGAACTGCCGACAAAGGGACTTGCACTTCGAATTGATGGCGATTGATCTGGTCGCCTATCAAACCTTCTGAACCCAGACTTTGGAGGAAACTTCCTTGGTTTAGGTTTTGCTTCCTCCCCTTTGTACAAGTCTTCTAACGACATGCCATAAGCAACCTTTTGAGCTGCCTCTTGACATTCCCGATAGCTTGTTGGCTTGTACCTTAAGATTTCTCTTCGCGTCTTCTCATTCAAGCTAGCCATGAAGCAACTTCGAGCTTCATCATCACTCATATTTGGCACCAATCGCCGTACACTTTCGAATCGATAAACGTGGTCCATTGGACTTCCCCGAACTCCCTGTTGACAAAGTGCCAGGTCAGCACGCAATCGCAAACCGAGATCATCCGGCATATACTGCTTTTTGATCTCCTTTTTCATGTGCTTCCAGCTGTTTCGGTATCCACGTTCACCTTCAACAATTCGCCACCAAGTCTTAGCTTCTTTTTAAGAAACTGCTTGGCACATGCAACCTTTTCTGTCTTTCTCACGGAAGCAGCCTCGAAATAGCTTTCCATATCATACAACCAGTCATCCAAAACCTTGTAATCCTTTGAACCCATGAAATTCGAAGGCTTTACCGGTTTGAATTTACTGGGACCTCCACCACCTACTTCCGTCGAAGAATCTGATTCAGAGGAACCTGACTCTGAGTCATGCTTCTTCTTCTTTTTCCGTGTGTCTGGTTGCGGAACATCTGGCACTGTATTCGTCGGAATCCGAACGGCAACATTATCGATTCGGTCGTTCAACCCCAAAACATCCCCTCGAAGTTCGTTTAGGGCATCCATCATTATTTCTCGCCAACCAGGTCGTTGTCTAACTCTAGGGGGTCGACCTGGATCAGCCTCATCCATCTCCTCATTTTGAGCCTCTGCGACAGCCCTCTCTGCCTCAGGCTCTGGTTGCTTTCTCTTGCTCATCGTATTGAACCCTAGTGTCAACACTCGGAGAATATGCTTGGAATATTCCCAATGTGAAACTGGAAACACCCTGCACAGGTTGTACACCCACACACATCAGCTTAAACTAGCATAAGACTTTCGGACATACCTAGAATCTCACGCCGACTCACTGAGCAAGTGTTCTCCGAAGTTTGACAACTCACAGGATCAAACTCTCTGCGCAGAATACAGACATGTCAACCGAAAGCAATAGAGTATATCAAGAATTTAGAGTTATCTAAACATTGAAACACCCTACGACTTAAGGCAGTCCTACTGACCGCAGAGAACTTGCTCCGATACCAATTGTCAGAGTTTTTACCTGGTGCCACAAAGGCGGCTTGCCAGGTGCCAACCCTGGAATCCCCTCTCTGGAAACCCCACGGAACTGGTAAAGTAACCCGTATTAGGAACCCAAGCCTTAGGAACTCAAACCCCTAACTGACTAAGTCCACAAACGAGACTCACCTTGTGAATCAGGATACACGGACTAGCCGAGCTTTAGGTGTCGTTCCTAGCTTGGCGTGGTTGAGGCGGCCGGAGCAAGGCCTCAACCACTAGTTTTGCGGAACGTGAACTCGGGCAATGTCTTTGAGCTTGCGGCAGGTTTTCGACCAAGGAATCTGACTAACTCCTTGGAAGTGACGTGCCCCTATCTCAAAGGCAAGATCCTGCCAACGATAAGGATAGTCTAACCCTAGGGTGGGTTGTACCCCTGTCGTGTGGAAGTTTGGGCGGCACAAGGGGGTTGCACCTTGACGACACAAGCTTAGCTTGCACCGGTAGGAGGTTAACGAGCTCTCTCTTTGAACCCAGGAAGCCTCACTACATATACTCTACCTTATTTATGTGACGGACCCCCCCCCCTGTTTACCTAAGTGAGTAAGTGGGCTGGCACGGAAATGCCAGCCCTTAGAGAAAATGGTTGTCCTAACCTAACCTAAACCTAACCCCTAGGGGGGGGTTTAGGACGTGGGGTTAGGGCAACCCTAGGGTTAGGTCAACCCTAGGGTGTCCCTAACCCTTATTTTGACAAGCTATAACTTTGCAAGAACCTAACCTGGAACGTCAAAACGGGGGAGGGTTCTAAATGGAATGCTAGCTTCGCCTAGAGTTTCTTGCAAATACCTAACGACACCCGGCCGGACCATCACTAGATACCCAAGTGCACTATGCGGGCCTGTTTCTTCTACATCTAGGGTTCGTCACATAATTCAGTAGGTAACAACAGTCAAACCCCAAAGTAAAGGGTCGAATCATAGTAAAAACTATGACAATATCAAAAAAAAGAGTATTTCCCTAATTAATCATTTTGTATTTTTTTTTTATTTTTTTTTTATAAGAGATGGTATATCAAGATAAGAATAAAGAGGGCTTAGTGCTCTTCAGAGGATGGAAAGCCACTTTTTTTTAAAAGGACAACAAGTCTTATTTTATTAAGTGCTGAACTTAAAGAATAAGAGTTCATTATTAATGACATTAAAAAGCATGTGTTATGGGTTCAAAAGTTGATGTTGAAGAAATTTGATAAAGTGATTGATTATTCAAAACATATAAGCATGTGATCAATTGTTATCAAGAGTTAAAAAGGCTTATTATCATATATATAAAATTACAACACCTTTTTTGGTTTAAAACAAGGTGGCAAAAAAAAAATTAAAACCAAATCAATGAATGTAAATGATGCAGAAGTCAACAATAATGTGGAAGTGTAAACCCAACACTTAGTTAAACAAAAGAATCATAAGCTTAAACCATGCTTTGATTGTTATAAGAATCATTAGAAGATAATGATTGTCCTTATTACTTTAGATGCATTATATAATCAGTTTATTTAAATAAATTAAATTATTAATGTACATGAACTCATCATAAGAACAATATGGTAAAAGTTATATGGTTCAAACCACAAAAGAGGCAACAAGAAAAAGAGAGTAAAAAGTACAATGAATGCTTAAATAAAATATGGTATTTAATTAAAAAAAAGTTAGCATATTTCATAAATATTAAATCCATTTGGTATAAATGAATGCTGAAAAATGTTGAAAACATCATAACCAATAAATTTATAAAAAAGCATGTTTTTTAAAAAGGTATAGTATATTTTGTATAATTCCTTTTAATGAAGGAAATTTTGATAATTACAATCAACCTTGCCAATTTTTTATTTCTTAATTATATAAATTTATTAAAAAAAATAAAAGATTAACCATATAGAATCTTGTAAAACATAGATACAAAGACCCTATCTAGTGTTACCCATATTATATTATTGCTATTACGAAAATTTTAATTAATTTTAAATTTAAATAGATATAAAAATTAATACTTTAAATAATATATAATGTACATCTTATGCTCTTTAATAACTTGGCCCATACAATCTTAAATACAAGATATTAAATAATTTAATACCTTATACTTTTATAATATTGAAAGAGACGTGGCTATAGAAGATAGCAAGGCTGACAGTGGTCAAGCGATGTTGCAGAAGTTTGCAAGATGCGACATGGTGTCAAGCCATCCACCTGAAGGTACAAAAAATGACTTGCATGGGGAGGCACTTCATGATATCTGACTGGGTACAATCATACCTTGAGAATGGTAGCCCAAGGAGGAGACGGATGTGGACACACCAAGACACTACATAAGGGGGAGGTGACTGGTAGATAGGGTTCTTTGCCACTGCCTTGTTCTTCCTTCTGAGCTCTCCTTCTTAGGCCATTTTAGTAAAGAGCTCATCTGTAGATCTTCGGTTTTCTGCCTAAGCCACAGTAGGAGCATTAGATAGAATCCCTTCATTGTACTTGATTCACTCTGCAATAGAAGTTCCTTATAAACCTGGAAAGCTTTGCTGCTCCTTAAACCTCCCCATTCTTCCCAATCCAATGCTCTTTTGGAGCTCTGAGACATTCCACACGTCCCCAGAGGCCACACTGTTGGACATTCCCACCAGACGCACTCCAGGTGGACTGCTGGACCTCCAGTTGGACCTCTAAGACTCCAAGAGTTGGACGTTAGCAACAGCGTCCTAACGACCACCGAGCATACTCACATATTAGCTAAACCTAGTGGCATAATTGGCTCCGGACACCAATTTATTTGATACCCAGAATTTCCATTATGAAGACGTGCTTGATCCCAATAGTAGAAAGCTTGTGGAACTTGATTTTAAGAGTCCTTGACTTGGTGGAGCAGATAGGAACTTTGAACGATGCAAGGTACTTGAGACCAGCACAGAGACGACAGCTGCTTTCCAGGTGGAGGCTTTTGATTATTAATGTGTAAAGGAGGTTTGGTGACATTCTACAGCCTAAGAGGGAACAAATTGCATGTGAATGGCTGGGGTGCCTGATGGTTCGTTCTTGGTCATGTACCCGAACTGTTGTGGGCTTTATGAAATCGAGTCTACACCTTTCATTGTATACTCCCATTGTTCCTCAGACAGGGTTTAAGAAGCTAGAGTATATAGTCTCCACGAAAGCAGGGGTAGTGCTACTGGGACTTAGAAAGCACACACGACTGATTACAATGAAACAATGAAGGAGCTGTAGGACGGGCAATTAACTCTATTTTACACACACACACACACACACTTATAAGAATATACGAATACCTTGTGCGCTTCCTTCTCTTGTGACCTCCATTTGTTTTTCAAACACACACGTGCATATGATCAGCTATTGACTGTCGACACTGGAGAAAGTGTAAGTACATCACCCAGGCCGCTAAACAAACTGTTCACAGTGAATTCTTTTAATTTTGCAGCAAAAATGGAATCTGCTCGCCAGTGGGTGTATCTCTGGTACGTTGTTACAGAATCTGTGTGTCCGTGTAACATAATTATTAAGATTCTGTTTTTTGAAACATTCTTTTCTCTAATGTAGAGATAATCCTATTAAAATTAAAATATTTCACTAGTATTTATCTAATTACGATAATTTTAATTAATTACGATTAATAAAGACTAAACATTTTCTAGGATAGAATATGCCATATTTAAAGATATGCTCTTGTTAGGGAAGATTGCCCTTATGTACCTTAGTAAACTTCGTGATTTTATTCTGACACCATGGAGGAAGAGGCAGAGAGTCTCAAGGAAAGGGAAGCTGGTTTCTAGGGAAGAAGATGAGGTTGTGTCTGGAGAAGAAGATGAGAAGGTTGTTTCTGGAGGAGAAGATGAAAAGGTAGGGAAGGTTGTTTCCGGAGAAGAAGATGCAAAGTTAGTTATTGAAGAGTTTGGTTCAGATGTAATAGGATTGATCATGGAGAAATTACCTTGCACAGACCGTTACCATTTATATTCCTTACTATGTGATAGCGAGTTGAAGAAGACTGTGAAGAGTGTTCTTCCGAGGTGCTTGACTCTCCGATACGAGTTCAGCAGTGGTACTGTAACTTGTGAAGAAGAAGGTTTTAGGTGTTGGAAGGTCGACTTGTCCCCCGTTATTTGGATAAATTGGTTTCATGAGAAGTACGGTGGGACATGGGTGACTTGGTCATCCAGCGGTGGCTTGGTTGCCGCTCTAGTAGACAGGAACTTCCAACAACAGGAGGATTTAGTAAGGAAGAGGCAATCACCTCAAGAAATTAGGAGGTTTAAGTCGAGTTCCTGCATGAGAGCACTGATTTCGTGGGGAACTTCCAAATCCTGCAACAGAGATTGGCAGTTGTTGTAACCAACGTGGTAACTGGCAGCTCGAGGACAGTGGAGATGCCTTGCCTTAAGAAGCAAGGCGACGGGTACATCACTCTTGAGCCCGAGAAGTGCAGTCTTCAGCTTACCATGTCAGCATAGTTCTTGATTGTGACCCCCAGACACGGACATATAAGGTTGTGATTGCTGAAAACCAGTGCATATGGAAAACAATGACGACGGTTGATTCATTCACGGTGACAATGACAGCGTGTGACTCTACAATCCATGTTTACTCTTCGGAGACAGATACCTGGGAGAAGTACAGCAAGATCTTTGCAGATTCACAGTTTCACGTCATGAATTGGCATGCAGTACAATCTGGCTTCCTTCATTTTGTGAGCCGCGGCTCTTATACTCATTTATTTTACACTCTCAACATGGCAGATATGTCTTCTCCTCCCACTAGAAAGAAGATATATCATAGATGGGAGGTAGGGCCTCAATCGGTCATAGACATTCTCAGGCCTGCCATCTTTACGGACGATTATGTCGTGGCGTTTGGGAGCGAAACCGGTACTGGCCCTATTGATCTGTTCGAGTGGGATGCAACTAATGGATGGTGCAGAATGTCAAACCTACCTATGTCAAAAGTGATGGAGTTTCTTTCTAAATGCACATGTATTTTCCCTGGTGGATTTTGGAAAGACTATGTGGCAACTGTCACCTTTCGTCGTGGTAATAAGGTGGGGATGCTGCTATTGAATGACCCTGACTACGGACTGGAATATGATGTGGATTCCAAGTGCTGGGAATGCATCTTTGATCCCAGCTTGCGAGCCTTCACGAATGTTTATCCTGATGTGGTGTCTCATTATCCCCCCAACGTCTATCTTCATGTAGCCCCCTCTCTAGTACATGTTTGAGCTTTCTAAATAAAATGATTATTATGTGAATACACACATCACAATATGTGTGTGTGTGTGTCCCTGAATGTATACTACATAAACCATTTTGAGTTAATAATTTGGATACATATACATATTAAATTTTAAAAAAGAGACCCTTAGGATTAATGTTTGTGTCTAACCCACGTCATGTCATACGGCGTGTATGTGTAATCAATTTTAGTAAATATCTCTAATAATTTATACCATTGATTATATAATATTATTGAAGCATAGGTATTTTTGAATGTTCACCATTGTGTGTGTGTGTAACAAAGTTGCATGCTCTTGCATTTCCATACATTCAATACGTGTAAACTTGTATAGCCAAGAGCGAATGAGGTTGATACGAAGAAAACTTTGGTGTTACAGACTTAAAACTGATTGTTCATATGGATTGGTCATCGTCAGCGGTGACACATGTATACAAATTTAACGCACAAGAAGCATTTTCTGTGGGAACTAATATACTTATTAGTCAAGTTTCGTTTTTTAAAAGATCTTTGTTTAGAATTTCTAATCTTTCTTCATATTTAAAAAGGAAAATTATCAAACTGACCTTCTAGTTTTATATAATTCTCAATAATTTTAAAATTATCCAAATTGATCTCGAATCATTAATTATAACATACCCATGCACACATGTATATATTGTTTTAAATTATATAACATAAATAATAAATATATTGTTTAAAATTAAAATATATAACATTGCATATGTGTGCGTGGGTGTGTGTTATTAAGCTAATTAAATTAAAATTTAACTCAAGAGCATTTTCAAAATTACGTGAACAATTTGGACTTAAAGAGTCAGTTTCATTAACTGTTTGAACTGTTACACCAATAAATAATAGGGAAAATTATTAAACTGATCCTCAAGTTTTATATAATTTTTAAATTGTCTAGGTAATTTTATAAATATTCAAATTGATTTTGAGTCAAATTTATCATTAATTAGCTTAATAACACACTGTGATATATTGTAGCTCTAAACGATATATTTGTTGCTCTAAACAACATGTGATATATTTTAACTCTAAATAATATGTGTCATTTGTGTTGCTCTAAACAATATGTTGCATGTGCGTGTGGGTGGGTGTATGTGTGTGTTATTAAACTGATTAATGATAAATTTGACTGAAGGTCAATTTGAATACCTGAACAATCTTAAATAGTATGAAGTGTAAATTCCTTATATAGTATTTCCTTATAGTAGAAATAATGCATATTTCCATAGAATTCACACACACATATTAGTGCAAATTTTATTTTAATTGACTTTTATTATTTTACAGTCCAATACATCATTCTAGGGTTATTTAACATGTTGAACTTTTACTAAATTTCTTATACCTCGTCCTGAACTTCCTATATTCTTCGTATGAACCTCTATTCTATCAACCCACTTCAAGTATTATATGCTTGGATTACTACATATGTGTTTGCTTGTTCTTTAACACATATTCCACTTCGTCGAAGCATATTTTACTTGAAACACATCAAATATAATTTGGGTTGCGTGGACATATACACATATCCATAATAATACGAAGGCCTAATATTTTGGTTAGAGGTTAGAGTGCTTCTCCGTGGAGAGAGAGGTGTGTAATGAGATCAAAATTCGGTAATATACAAGTATATTACCGAATGTAATAATTAAAAAGAGAGGGAGCATAACTAATAAACCGTATTATTAAGAAAAAATAGTAATAAATAAAACATAGGGGCTAAAATTCGTGCCAACCCACTTACACATATAGGAAGAGAGGGGGGTGGGGAGCACTCGGTCACATAAATAAAGTAAAGTATGTAGGAGTGAGGGTTCTTGGGTTCATGATTGAGTTTGTTAATCTTCTCCCAGTGCAAGCTCTAACTTGTCATTAAGGCACAACCCTCTGTTATGCTACCTCAACTTCTAAATAATAGGTACGTCCGCCTTCAGGGTAGCCTACTTTTAATGTTGGCGAATCCATGCCTAGGAAGTCTAGTTAAACTACATGTTCTAAGGGTTAGAGGTTGAGACTTGTCTCCAATCTCCTCCTCCACGTTAAGCTAAGAGCAGCACACAACTAAGTAGGATACGTTCATGTCCTTGTCCAATTGTGGCCATGAGTTCTAGGTTGACAAGGTTTCCTTACAAAGTTCTTGAGGATAACTGAGGGGTTTTAGAGTTGACATTTAAAAGCCACGTTTGTGGCACTTGATACAGCTTTTTGAATCTAAGGGCTATGGCATGATAGCCCACATCGTGGAAGGTAGTGTCACATAAAGATGTGACATTGGGTTAAATGTTACACAATACAACGCTCGAGGCATGCCTTTTGAGGTTGTGTCATGAGTTTATTACCAAGGGTTGGATACTTTAGTAAATAAGCATGTTTGTGCTTGCACTAGAGTGTTAAGCCTTGGGTATCCGCTCAAGGGAGGTTAGGTCTCGTAACTAGGTGCTTTGGCACACTTGTTAAGGGAGTGTTCTCCTTGGAATTCAGGGGTTAAACAATCTTAAGGTCATGTACTTAAGGTTATTCAAACCTAACCTTAGAAAGTTTGCTTAGTAAAACACTCATGTCCGTCTTCGGTGCACACTCTGTCCTCACTAAGTACTAGCCAAGAGTTAGTTGTGGTTCAGGGTACCCCTTGTTGTTCTAAAGGGGTTGTACTTTTGGATGAGGGTGATTCCTTAAGGGGTAAGTGACGATGCCTTAGCTTTATCATGGGGGTATGTTAAGGCACTTCTCCTTAATGAGGTTAGGGCATGAGCATGTCTAGGTCTACTGGGATAGGATCCTAAAGTTTACTCGGGTTATCCTTTAGGGTTTGAGGGATAGCCATTTTTAGGGGACTTATGGTAGGACTTTGAGTCTTTTACCTAATTAGGCATTTGAGTTAGACTCTTGGGATCATCTTGGAAAACTTAGTGTTACTCACATAGGGTGATGATGCTAAAAGGCTACATGTTGCCACATGTTTGGCCCTTTAGGTTAAAACTTTGATATGTAGTATCTCATTAAAATTAAATGGTTGAAAGGTGTTTTCAAGATGGGCTTCTTGTTAGCTCATCTACATTAGCTCCATTTTGTCCATAGGAATAACATTAGTACTTAACCCAGAATAGAACGAACTAGATCTCATAACAATAGCATACTAAAACTGACCAACATAGTCACATTTCTTCATATGGTTATTCCTTACGAGAATGTTGTCCCTATTTCTGATGATCCTACCATTGACAAGGACATTTGAGAACTCTTGAATATCTGGGTCAATGTTCTTTACTTTCGGGCATTTGCTTATGTATGCTTCTCTTTCAAACATGTTGATAGCCCTCTTGAAAGACTTGCTAATGACTATGCCTTTCTGGAATATAGATTCCTCCTAACCATACCCAAACAACTCTTCCATAGTCTCAAGGTTAAAAGCATGTACATAACAATTTTTTGATGAGAAAGAATCACAAAATTAGTGCATGCATATATTCAGTATATATATATGGTTAAACTACTTAATAAGCATACCTATGTATGTATCACCATTATATCCTGTCATAACAATGTCAATAAATAGTTGTTCCCAATGTTCTTGAGGTGTGAGTTTGTCTTTGTCCTTTAGGACGAGGCCATGTACTCAACTAGTTAAAATGCCTATTAAAAGTGATTTTAATAGCTTTGTTGTTCGTTGTTCGCTTGGTTCATGTATGAGAACAACCTTTCAAACATCTAGTAATCCCATGTGCCATCATGTGGCCCGACTTGTTCTATATCATCCAACATGTGACCAGATCCAATCATATGCTCTAAGAGAGATGATGACTCCTAATATATCTTAATCCATCTGACTCTCTAGGAATGTAATAACTCCCTTGTGTTCTCCAACGATGAGCGGCTCCAACTGTGGGTTCTGGAGTGATCAAAAAAATACCTTACATATGTCTGTAGTCAGTTGAAGAGATCTTCAAACTTTTTATCAATTAATTCCTGAAGTACAAACTTTTGATAATATTGCACAAAATATTGATGAAATTTGTATAGTCCAAAAACCCATATGTGTGAATGGTGCCTTTGGTGGACTACATGTCATCATTTTCATGGTTTAGACCTCTATTACCTTCCTCATGTGTTCCTCAATAAATAGTTATGCCTAGATACTTTAAGTGCACTCTTCTCATTCATCTCTTACAAAATATTAAAAATGCATAGCATATATAAAGCAAGTCAAAACTATACAATGAGTTAAGCAGCAAGATCTTACTCCAATGCTTTATCCTGTGTCACGCCTAGCATTCTTTATAACTTCCTGTGAACTTGACACTCCACCATGTGTACATGTTCCACCATGGTTCTCTTTTTATTTGGGCACCTAGTCTTCTCCCATACATTCTTGAACCTTGCTCTATCTAGGCAAGTCACTGTACACCTCCAACAAGGCATTTTGTTACTTATCAATTTCATGAAACAAAGATAATAAGAGTATAACATTTCATACCTTGAGCTTTCAATTTAAGCAAATTGACATTGAGCAGGATGGTCATCAATTACTGGTAAATAAATATTTCAGTTTCAATAGTACATGTATTAAATATTTACTTATACATATAAAAATTACTTATATACAGAAGAACACGTTGGTGGTATTTCTGGAAGAAGCTCATTGTTCAACTCAAGGGATTTTGAACTCAAAGTATAATGTACTTTAGTACCATGTAAGAAAAGTTGTTCTAACTCACTAATTAATGGCTCTAGAAATGGATTTAAAGAATATTGACTTTTTTTTACACATCATCAGTTGCTCGACCTCCTCATTGCCATGAATGCCATCGTTCAAAACAACAATAGAAACACAATAGACCTCCCACAATTTAATCGATGTAATTATGTTAAAAACATATAAGCATTCTCACATGAAAAGGATAGTGTATAGTAGATTTCTCACCTTGAAAAAGCATTAATAGGATGTTCTTAAGATCACCATTTACTCGAATGGGTGTATACACAACTTGTTTATTATAGTGTGAGTATATAATTATCTGCTCCCTTATTATCTTATTCAGGTTTAGGCCATGCTTTCAAATTTTGAAATGAAAAACACTTCACTAGGAGCTCAAATTGTTTGTTGAGATTTAGAAAGTCTTGGATCTCTTGCCATGTCTTTGCATGCAAATACTTAGATATTATTTTTGAGATATTTAATAGTGCCATTCCTAACCAATTGTGTCTTTCTTGCCATGTCCTCAAGTTGTTGATACCACCATCCGTGATCGTGCATGCAATCTGAGTCTCAATCCAATGGCTTGATAAAGGAAGGCAATTGCATCTTTCCTTTTCATATGTGACATACTATACACTTCTCTTGATTTGGAAATTAATAATGCTTATTATTGCATTTATTTTTACTTACTATCAGAAATTTTAATTCCACTAATCTTTCCATCCCAACTACCATGAGAAGCAAGTAATGATGCTAATGATGATTTGTTGGAGTCATCAAATAAAATCTTTAAGGATTGGTCTTTTAGTTGTTATGGAGTGTGATACAAGTCCAAAAGAGTGATATGATTTAAGAAACGTTTCTTTCAATGTTTACCTTGACTAGGTTTTATGATTCTCATCCTCTTCATTACATGTACCTATTGCACATATATTCTGGTATGATTATCAATCCAGTTTGAAACCTCTTCCTCATCGAAATCTTCTACACTTTGTTGAACTCAGTTGCCTTCCTTTGCACATGCTCCTTTAACCAATACCTGAGTGTCTTTCCTATGTTTAAGATATCTAGATTTAATAAAGCGTCTCCCATCACTGTAACAAACATGCATCTTTGTGCTCACACTAAGGTGTTAAGCCTTGGGCATTCGCTCAAGGTAGGTTAGATCTTGTAATTAGGTGTGCTTTGACACACTTAGCTTAAAAAGCATCACAACAAAACACAAAACATCTCTTTGGAATCCAGAAGTTAAACAACTTAAGCTTGTTAACAAAAGCTCTTTCATAAGGCACTTACAAGGTTATATATTTATTAGGGTTATTCAAACTTAGCCTTAAGAAGTTTACTTAACAGAACATTTGTGTCTGTCTAAGGCGCACACTCGTGTTCTCACTAAGTATTTGTTCAAATCCTTAAGGATTAATTGTGGTTTAGGGCACCCCTTGTCTCCCTAAAGGGATGATTGTACTCCCAAATAAGAGTGATTCCTCTAAAGGTAAATGATGATGAGTATGTGAGAGACACATCTCCTTTGTAAGGTTAGGACATGAACATGTCTAAGTCTATAAATCTTAAAGTCTATTGAGGTTATCTTTTAGGGTTCAGGAATGGTCATTTTAGAGGACTTAGGGTAGAACTCTGAGTCTTGGCCTAATTAGACATTTGAGTCAAAACATCTTGAAAGACTTAAACAAGGTAATAATGCTAGATAACCACTAGCAATTATGTGTTGCCACGTATTGACCTGTCAAACTAAAACTCTAACAATTTGTAAGTCGAAAAACATTTGTTTCAAATTCAATTGCATGCTCTTCGAAAGGATTGGACAAGGCCATCCCAATTGTCCTTTGTTGATTTGGTGAGAGCAATCGAGTCACAAACTCTTGTCCCAATGCTAGACCAATTGTGGTCAATGCCTTATGATCACGGGCATCCTAGGCTATTTGCTACGTCGGGTCGATCATGGACACACCTCACTACTATCCATTATGCTCCATTCCCTTCAACCAGCCCGACCTTTATACTCTGTGTGTGAAAGTTCTCACAAATGAAGCGCTCCATAAACTTATCTAGGAATTTATCCATAGACATGGACATAAGAGGAAGAAGTCATTAGTGTTTGATAGAGAAACGATCGAAGGTAAGGAAATATATGATTTTAAAACTTCTCTATATTAAAACCATCATATTCAACCTCATTACATATGTATCAACTAATATGTACGTCTTCAACTTCCTTGCCATATGAACACCACCGGTTGTTTTATCCATGTCACCTACTTATAACACATACATCTTCTATTTACGAAGAAATGTTAAAAGTTTATTCATGAGGCTAAATACAAGTGTACATCAAAAACATATAAACCTACTTTTATTCCCATCCCGATAAGACCCAAGCATCATTGAGTGTTTGAATAAAAAAGTGATCGATTCAGACCTTTACAGGTCTAGTCTCTCACCCGGATATTATCTCAAGCTTCAATCTTCAAACCACACACCAAAGAAAAAACAAACGAAAACAAGCAAAAGCAAAACCATTCTGCAACAGATACATCTTCTGTTTATGTTTCTACTGTTTTCTGTAGTAATTAGTCTTAATCATTTGAATGGCTATGGTTTAAAGTGCAGCATACGATGGGGACATGCATCTTTCTCTACATAATCGTCTGTCTGAAGTGAACAACTTTATATACATTACAGTTTGCAAGTGGCTAATCCATCAAACGCAATCAGTCCAGCTTCTAAACTACTCAGTTTCCTACGAGCCGCTAGCAAACTTGTTCTCCTGCAAGCGGCTAACAAGGTTGTCCACGTGACATCGTTTGCTTCGAATGGCATACCATCTATATCGACAATGCTTCTTCCAATCTATTAGCTCTCCCCAACATGTCAACCATACAATGATAGTGTTCCATCGTCCGAGTTACATTATATTTCAACATGGTTTCAAAGTATTTCTTACCTTCTTCAACCATCCCGGCGTGGCTACAAGCCGTAAGAACCGAAACAAATGCAATACCATTTACTTGAACTCCACTTTCCTGCATGGCTGTCTACAAGACTAAACACCCTGTGTGTGTACCCCACGGAGCTGTATCCTGCTAACAAAGCGTTCCAAGTTACTATGTTTGGGGAATGCATACTGTTAAACGCTTGTTCAGAAGTAGTCATGTAAGAACACTTCCCGTAAAAATCTACCAAAGCAGTTGCTACTAACTGGTTATGCTCCAAGCCTAGCTTATAAATTTGAATATTATACCTCGTCCACCTTCGTATGCTGCTATACTACCACATGCTTTGAGTGCAGCAACATAAGTAGTCGAGTCTGGATCACAGTCCATAACTGTAAACAAATCCAACGCGCTCGAGCTTTCCCCGTTTTCCACGTATCCCAGAATGAGACTTGTCCATGAGACTTTGTTGCGGTGGAACATGGTGTCGAAAACTGCCCTGGCATCCCACAAGCAGCCGAACTTACTATACATCTCTATCAAGTTGCTACCTACGAGTATGTCCGTGTCAAAGCCACGTTTCCTGGCTTGCTTATGGACGGCCATCCCCTTCTCTAACAGATGTTTCTCACTTGTGCATGCCTTGATTGCTGCAATGAATGTTACAGAGTTCGGTTCGCAATCCATGCTTGTGAGCAGTTCAAGTGCTATGGAGCTTTCCCCATTCTCCACATATCCCATTATAAGACTCGTCCATGAAACAACGTTCCGGTTAGACATGTTATCGAAGACGGCCCGGGCCTGTCGCATGCTGCCGCACTTGCTATACATTTCTATCAAGTTCGTTGCCACAAATACATCTTTCTCTAATCCGACCTTCCTTACACGTTCATGAATGATCATTCCGTTCTCTAAGAGAAACTGTCTATCCGAATGTTTTTCACCTATGCATGCCTTCAATGCAGCCACAAATGTGAAAGCGTCTGGCTCGCAGTCCATGTCTGTGAAGAGCTCCATTGCTACTGAGTTTTCCCCATTCTCCACGTATCCCCGAATGAGGTTTGTCCATAGAACAACATCTGGATGGAGGATGCTTTCGAAGACATTCTTAGCATCCCGCATGCTTCCGCACTTGCTATACATAATGACAAGCGCATTTGCAACATACCTGTTCGTATGAAAGCTCGCTTCAATCGCTTCCAAGTGTAGTGCTTTCCCTCTTTCCAATTCTCCTTTCTTGCTGCATTGTTTCAGTGCTGCAAGCAATCCTGAAACGTTTCTGCTGTATCTTAGACAGGCTCCAGCATTTCCTTGCTGCCATCGGTGTTGCATCTTGGAACCCTAAAACAATGCATTAGGGTTCTTGGAGAAGCTATGGCGGAGGAAGAATGCGGGTTCCGGGTAGGGCAGAGAGTGGAAAACAAGAGTGCAGGCAAGAGATCGGCAGCGCCACAGATTGGCACAGTGAGGTACGTGGGAGCGTAAGCGGCTATGAAGGTGTGTGGATCGGCGTGGATTGGGACAGTGGTAATGGTCGACACGATGGTACAGTGAATGGAGTTCACTATTTTGATACGTCCTCAGAGAAATCGGCTCTTTTGTGCGTCCTTCGAGCCTCAGTGCGGTATAGTTTGCTTGATGCTCTCGTTGCACGGTACAACACATCCATGACAAAAGACGATGCAGGTGCATATGCAGATACCACACAGATTTATATATATGTGTGTGTGTGTGTCACACACACACACACTCTCCCATACCTACGGACCTCTTCCTATAGTGTGTATCAATGGGATGCATATTCTCCTTACACAATGTACAAGCACACATAGAATCTACTTATACATTATATATCAAGAATTTCCATATGCATAGTAATAGTCTCTCTCTCTCTCTACACACACACAATACATATATCATATGTATGCATTCATTACCTTAGAAGGAGAAAGGTATATTTATCATGTATCGTAGTTCGATATCTCACACACACGCGCACGCTCGTGCCTTTAGGATTTTTATTTTCTGTATTAATGGTGTAAAATCATCTTTATTTATCATCTTTTTGTTTAATTTTAGAGGAGATGTATTTGATGTCCGTAAGGCAAAGGAAGGTAACAGTAGAGCTCGTAGGACAGAGCAAAGTTGAAGAGAAGCAGAAGCATCTGGAGAATATCCGTGCAGCCACGTTGGTTTTTGCTGGCGTCTCATCCGTAGGATTCCCCGGAAAACTATCGTCTTCTAGTCCAAGTAATTCCCATATATACAGTATAGGCGTACACATATTCGCATATAATAATTATATTATTATCTTGCAGAGCAGTATGTCTCATTATAGAAAATACTGTGTGAGAAACCCACATACACGCACGTATATGTATATGTTGTAATCGTGCAGATATTGAAGAGCTGGACCTTACAGGAAACTTGATCGCGGGTTGGGATGTAAGTATTTCTCCATATATATATATATACATAATTGTATGACACATGCATATTATATATCTGTTCTTATGGTGTTGGTTTTTCAAAAGTTTGTCACGCGCCTTTGTGAAGAGCTTCCCCGTTTGAGAGCCGTTGATCTCAGTTATAATAGATTCTTCATTGGATCTGGTCCGTACCTCCCAGTTTCACTAAAAACTCTTGCTTTAAATGATTGCAAGCTTTCGTGGGAACAGGTAATAGATACCTGCACGCAGGCATACCGCGCGCATACACACACGCTTTATGGTTATTGGAACAGTTGATTTCTTTATTTATTGTAGCTACTGTATGCAGATTAACATACTGAGGGAGTCCTTACCGTCCTTGGAAGAACTTCATCTACGGCAGAATAATATCAAAGACATACAGGTTGACTTTATTCATTCATTCATTATATATATATAATATTTCGTGACTTACGTTTTTTTATTGTATTAATTTATCTACATCTTAGCCATTAGGTGAAGGATTTGAAGCACTGCAAGTCCTTAATCTCGAAGGTAACAGCATTGATAGCTGGGAACAAGTAATGCGTTTGTCAAGTCTCAAAAGGCAACCCTCTCTCTCTCTCTCTCACACACACACATACACACAGTAAATATAGTTTTTTTACTTTATATATATTGTGTAAATGCAGCCTGAAGGTGTTGAACCTTGGTGGAAATTCCATCAAGAGCATTTTCTATTCTGATAGTTTGAAGGATGGTATCCAACAGCCATTTTCACAGTTGTCATGCCTTCTTCTTGGTAAACACACACACCCACACCCACACCCACACCCACACACACACATATGTGTGTAACGTGAAGAAAAAATAATGAGAAGTGTTAAAGCTAAGACTATAGATGTACATACATACGTGTGTGTGTGTGTGTGAGAGAGAGAGAGAGAGAGAAGAGAGAGTGCACATGCACACGTATAGTTAGCAGCAGAATATACCAAATTTAACTACAAACCATAGGCAAGGAATAGTGTGTTAAATCACTTTTTCGCATGCATGTAGGAAAGAACAAGATTGCAGATTGGAATTCCGTGGATGCTTTGGATAAGTTTCCAAGTCTAATGGTAACCGGCGTAACCGTTCGATTCGTTCAGATATTTAATCATTTAATTATTACTGATGTGGTTAATAATTAATAGGATGTAAGATTAAGTGATAATCCGATAACTGATACCAGCAAAGGTGGAGCACCAAGATATGTTTTAGTAGCACGCCTCAGCAAAATAACAATTCTTAATGGGAGTGAGGTAGTCTACCTTGAAATATTAATTGTATGCTATTGATATATATTATATATTGAGTTGTAAAACACGCACATACGCACGCATGCACACATTACTAAGATTTACTGTCTGCGTATTTATATACAGGTTAAGCCACGAGAGCGAAAAGACTCCGAAATCAGGTGTGTGCTGCTTCTATTTATGCACTGGCAGGAACATACGCACGCACGCACGCACACGCGTGTAAATATACATAATTTTTATTGTTTGCAGATATGTTAGACATGTTATCAACACGATGGACTCTCTGGAGGATATAAGAAAAGCTCATCCGAGGTACTCGAATCTACATTTCATTAATTCAATACTATTTTGCAATGTAATTTACCATGAAAACTTTTGACTTATAGATTCGAAGAACTAAAAAACTATATGACATTACTGAAGAACTGTTCCCCACGCTAGTGCACAAGCGTCTCAAAATATGGCATCTAGCCTTTTAAGTACTCCCTCCCTCCCTCCCTCCCTCCTCGCTCTCTCTTCTCCTCTCCCTCCCCCGCCTCTCTCTCTCTCTCTCTCTCTCTCTCTCTCTCTCATCTATATATATATATATATATATATATATATGGGGTGTGTGTATGTATGTAATATCAGAAAGTCAGTTATTATATATACACAGATGTGTGTTTGGTTTCTGATAATTTTACTTATTTGCAGCGATCACTCTTAAATGCGTTGCAGCGAGCATTGGTGAAGTTGCGCCGGTGACTAAAAGGCTACCTGGCTCGATGACGGTGTGTGTGTGTGTGTGTGTGTTATAATTCATCAAAATCACATATGTGTGTGAGAGAGAGAGATGTGTAACATCACGGCATAAAGGCACATCTATGTATGTGCTAGAGTACTTCCGGAACATTTAGTGTGAAATCTGGTACAAGACCACATACCTTCAACACTTCCAGTATTATTACTGTGACTATCATAATGTTATTAAGTATTATATTACTACGAGTGAGAATAATATAAACTCATGTAAATTCTTTAATATATTAACTATTGTAAAATTAATTTTATCATCACATGGTACTTGTTATTTGCAGATAGGTAAACTGAAGTTACTTTGTGAGAGTCTGTTCAAGCTGAAAGCGACAAAGCAGCGTCTCTTTCTCGAGGAAAAGGTTGTGATGCATTCTGTGTCCATTACCGTTTCTGCATTAAAATTTTACTAACTTCATTAAAGACATGTCTATTTTCTTTAACAAACTTTGTTAAATGCATGTCTATTCTTGTCTCATATCACCCCACTTATTCACATAACACTACATGTGTGTGTGTGTGACCGTTTTGTGTTAAATCAACTTGTTTGATGTAAAACAGGAAAGTCCATTGCCACTTGCATTGGATGACGATTTTGAAAGCTTAGGAAACGTGGGGATTGGACAAAATGGTGTAATTTTAGTGGAAGAAAGTGATAATTAGTAAGTTAATATAATATATTAACTATAATATAAATATAAATTACAAGACTAAAGTGATTTAGTATTTAGATTCTCGTTATTTTCCATGACCCAGAAGAACGGGGAGTTGCAAAGGCATGATATTTGTGTTTAGTTCAGTCACACACTTGAAACTGTGGCTCATCAAGATCTCCAATGGGAGGTATGCCTCAAATTATTTTACATTTTCTTTTAATTTCAGATTTTTGCTTTCTCTATGTTTTAGTTTCACATTAGTTTATTTCTATGGATAAGTCTATCCACACTTTCCTTGTTTCTGGTTTTTCTATTTCCGATTTGGCTTCAAAATTATACATATAGTTTAATACTTGAGAGGTTCGTACGATTTTAAACTATTTCTATGGTCTACATAACGATCTATGCATTTCTTATTCGAATATATCTAGGACTTATCTGTGGTTTGTGCTTTGGTCGTGAGTGTTATCGTATATATATGTGTATTTATATACAAGTCTTCTAGAGTTGTTTTATGTCATGGTTTGATATATATTCAAATATGATTGATTTTAAACAGTATAACTATATGTTTTCTCGAGATCAAGACGTCAAGATGTTTAACAAACTTAGAAGTTCTACTTTTCTTTTCTTGTGTACTCTACAGTTATCATAATACTTAGTGTTATATGGTAGAGCTATGTAAACACCTCATCATCGTTCTTGTAACATTGTAGAACTAGTTATATGTAATTAATTGCTGTACTGAAATATGCATTGCTTTGTTTTCTTTAGCTAAACCACGCACACACACATTGCAGAAACTGTGTAAGACATAGTGTACCGATTTGTTTACAGGAAATGGCACATAGGACAGTCTTAACGGGGTATAACAACAGTAACAACGATGATAAAGCACCATGTGGAGGAGATGAGGACCCATGCTTGGAGTCACCGATGCCATACTTACTGGCAGCCTTAGGAGCCATGGTGTTATTGATCTTCATTGTGCAGTCTCTACGGCTGTTCTCGTATTTGAAGCGGCAGTCTGGTTTGAGACACGTGGAAACAGAGCAAGACCCGCCTGGGGAAGAACTTAACAAGCTGGAGTTTCCAAGAGTTGCTGTTATAATGGCTGGTGACCATTCCCCTACTTACATTGCTGAGCCTACCCCTATCAAGGTCTGATGTATTAGTTTAATTCTAATAGATAATTTAATTAACTACTTACTTAAGCTGTGATGTATTAGTTTAATTTTAATAGATAATTTAATGAACTACTTACATATTAAGGTGATGTATTAGTTTAATTTTAAAAGAGAATTTAATTAACTACTTACATATTAAGGTGTGAAGCACTAGTTTAGTTTTAATAGATAATTTTATTAACTGCTCCTACGTGATGTATTAGTTTAATTTTAATAGATAATTTAATTAACTACTTACACCCTCTATTAAGGTGTGATGTATTAGTTTAATTTTAATAGATAATTTTACATATTAAGTGTGATGTATTAGTTAAATTTGAATAGATACTAGCTGAGCCTACCGCTATTAAGGTGTGATGTATTAGTTTAATTTTAATAGATAATTTAATGAACTAGTTACATATTAAGGTGTGATGTGATAGTTTAATTTTAATTGATAATTTAATTAGCTACTTGCATATCCCTATTAAGGTGTAATGTATTAGTTTAATTTTAATAGATAATTTAATTAACTACTATTAAATTCTAATAGATAATTTAATTAACTACTGTGATGTAATCGTTAATTTTAATAGATAATTAATTAACTACTTGCCTACCCATTGTGTGATGTATTAATTTAATTTAAATAGATAATTTAATTAAGATCAAATATAATTAAGGTGTGGTATTCGTTAATTTTAATAGATAATTTAATTAAGATTTTGGTTGGGCGGGAGGGGATTTGAACCCATGGCTTCAAGGTTATGAGCCTTGCGAGCTACCAAGCTGCTACCCCGCAACAGTAACATGTATTTGTGAAACATTATATATCATTTGTTCATGCATATATATAAACAAACAACCGAGAGGTTTTTGGGACAATGGATGAGGTTCGAATGGAGAACTGGACACAAGCTACTAAACTGTGTGAGTATGTACAAATGTATAATAAAAGAAGATGTATATCAGCAAATAAACACGCACATGTTCACCACCGCGTTGAAGGCATGCAGCAGCTTAGAACATCTAGAGTTCGGTGTGCAAATTCACAAGGATGTAACAGAAACCCATCAGGCTACAAACATATATGTAGCTACTGCACTAATCGACATGTATGCAAAATGTGGGAGCCTGAGAGATGCCCGTAATGTCTTCGACACGATCAAATGCCCGGACACGGCTTCTTGGAACGCATTGCTTGTTGGGTATGCCACAAATGGCGAGGAAGAGACTTGCTTACAGATGTTTCGAGGTATGAAAGACAGGGGATACCCAATGAACGACCGGACTTTTGTTTCTGCACTCATGGCATTTCTAGCCTCGCAAAGAATGAAGAACTTGTAAAACTCCGGTGCCTAGAGAAGGGAATGCAGATCCACTCACAGGCTGCCTTGGCAGGCTACGAAACGAACTTATTTGTGGCAAATGCGCTGGTTAACTTATATGCCAAATGCGGTAGCGTTTTCGATGCTCGGGCAGCTTTTGATAGGCTTGAGCAGCCGGATGTGGTTTCGTGGACCACCTTGCTCATGGGATACGTGGAGAATGGGGAAGGCTCTTTAGCAATGGAGTTCTTCGAAACTATCGTCTCCATGGGCTGTGAGGTGAACTCTCGAACATTTGTAGCTGCAATGATGGCATGCTCTCTCTTGGCAGAGTCCGAACCGGGTGAGCTTATCAAGCTGAATAGTCTTGGAAGAGGGATGTGGATCCATTCACAAGTGAAGCAGCTGAACATGTTCGTTGCAGGCGCCCTGGTGGATATGTATGCGAAATGTGGTAGCTTGCGGGATGCTTTCCGTGTTTATGAGCGTATGGAATATCATGACATTGTGTCTTGTACTGCAATGATAATGGGATATGCGGAGAATGGAGAAGGAGAGCTGGCTTTGGACCTCTTTGAGACAATGGACTGTGCACCCAATGCACGAAGCTTTGTAGCAGCGTTAGTGGCTTGTTCTGGGATAGCACTCAAGGAGGAAGCAAGGCAACTTGATGGTTGTTTTGCGAAGGTTTTCTCTCTGGGAAAGGGAAGGAGCATTCATCAACGAGCAGCGGAGCTTGGATATGATACGGACGTCTTTGTCGGAAACAACCTGGTTGACATGTACGCAAAATGCTGGAGCGTTGAGGATGGTCTTAAGGTCTTCCATTCAATGCCCTCACGTAATGTCGTCGCTCGTACAGCGCTTATGTTGGGTTACGTGGAGAATGGGGACGCTGAATCTGCATTAAGTTTGTTTTCGGAAGAATCGTGTGTTCCAGACTGTCGAACTTTTGTTGCTGCATTCATGGCTTGCGCACTTCTGGCTTCGAACGAGGAGGGGAAGATGATTAACAACGGCAAGCTTGTCAAAGTTTGCTCTTTACGCAAGGGAACGGACATGCATTCTCAAGCTGCTAGTAGTGGTTACGATTTAGATATCTTTGTGGCGACTGCACTCGTGCATATGTATGGGAAATGCGGGAGCATGGTTAATGCGAAGCGTCTCTTTGAAAGACTTCAACAAAGAGACGTCGTTTTGTGGAACGCACTGATGTTGGGATATGTCGAGAATGGTGAAGCCGAGCTCGTGTCCGACCTGTTTGTGGATATGAAAACGAACGGCTGCTTACCGGACTCTCAGACGTTTGTAGCTGCACTTATGGCATGTGCAAGTTTGGCTGGTGAAGAGGAACGTGTGCAAGTTAATGGGAAGATTATCAAACTGGGATGCCTTGAGAATGGGATGAGTATTCACTCTGAAGCAGTAAGAACCGGTAACGACTCGAACGTGTTCGTGTCCAGTACACTAGTGGACGTGTATGTGAAATGTGGAGCATGCTTGACGCGCGGTTAGTGTTTGACACGATGCCGGACCGTGATATTGTGTCATGGAACGCGCTCATTTTGGGATATGTGGAAGACGGAGATGCTGGACTCGCGTTGGAGTTATTTACGAGCATGAGAGAGTGCCGGTTCATCCCCGACTCATGGACTTACATAGCAGCACTCAAGGCTTGCGGTAGCATGGTTGCGCTAGAGGCTGGTAGGCACATTCACGGAGAGATATGCATGTGCGGGCTGGAGAACTCCACTGTCTCAAACTCTTTAGTGGATTACTACGGGAAGTGTGGGAAGATGGAAGTTGCACACGAGCTGTTTGAGTGTATAACAGATACAAGGAATGTCTATGCGTGGAACTCGCTGATCTCTGGTTATAGTCACCGAGGGGACGCACATAGAGTGTTCGAACTGTTTGAAAGGATGCGTGGAGAGAGCATTAGACTGAACGATGTCACATATTTGTCTGTACTTGCAGTGTGTAGTCACTCTGGGCTCGTTGAGCAAGGGATGCAAGTGTTTGAGTGCATGCGTTCGGATGGTGTTATACCCCGTGCTGAGCACTTGAGCTGCATTGTGGATCTTTTGGGACGTGCAAATCGTCTAGAGGATGCCATGGTGATGATAGAGAGTATGAATTTGCAAAGGGACTGTGTTGCGTGGACTGGCTTCCTGTCTGCGTGTCTCAAATGGAGAGACGTGAAGATGGGAAAGGTTGCGTATGAGAAGCTTGTGGGATTAGATAGCAAGCAAAGTGGGAGTTACTCTTTAATGGGAAACCTGTATGCAAGTGTGGGCATGTGGGAGGAGCAATCCCGAGTCATGGGCTCGAGAAAGATAGCACTGGGATATTAAACAAATTGTACAGCTATATAGTTTATACTTGTAAATGAAATTATTACTCACTTAATATCCTGGAGCAACTGAGCCAGAGCATCGTCCGGAAGAGTAATATACAGACAGTCTTGTCCATCAGGTCCTTTCCTTGTACGCACGAGCTCGTGGTCTCTAAACTCAGTCAGATGTGCCCTCAGTGTCAGCTCACTACTCACCAAGAACTTCTCTCTGCATTTTGTGTACAATTGGTGCTGTGTCAAACCTGTTTTCATATCGTAAGTCATCAGCAACATATATACATGTGTGTACCAATGATCATGACAAGGTGTCTCTCTCCCTCACAGACACACACAGAACGCGGCACACACCTTCGTCATCTTGATTTGCAAGTTGGTGATCAGCCAGGACTTTGAAAACGCTCTGAGCATTAGGAGTAAGACTCTGTAGAACGAGGACGGCACTCCGGACACTCCTCTTCACACTGCTGGCAGACAGTATGAGTGGAATGTGTACAGCCTCTGCGTCATATGGTGAATAAGTAGGCGTATGATGCCACCACCAGTTGAACTGTGTATTAGCCATCCGCTTATCCCATACTATGAAAAATTGCATATCATATATTAATATATCATTCATAACTATGCATATTAGATAATTTAATTACTGAAAGCTTCAGAACTCAATTACATTAAATATATGTACTTACATATTGGGCCGTTAATGGTGTCCATAGAAGCAACAACATAGAGGTGCGAGCACGCAGCTAACTTGGCGAGAAGCTCCTGCATAGATCCCTCTCGTAATGCAGGACCATCGATGCTGTGAATAACCAAGTAGACGATTGAATCTCCTTCGTAGTTGCAAATTGCAGAAACCACGTCTTCAAAGCTCGTGGATGAACTACCAGAGTTCTCATACAGAGTATCCTTTAATGTACGCAATACCTGCACATACGTGCTAAACATCTGGTAAAGCATATGCTTAAAATTATCAGGTATCATATAGTAGTTCACTACTACCCTCTGTGTGTGTGTACAAGTTTATATACCTGCTTTAAGTTGACACTTGGAAGGTAACCGTTCACTACAATGACTCCACCATCAGTGAGTGTTGTGGAGGCAAAATCTTCAAGGAGTTTCCTTTTGGAACCAAATCCATACATCAACAATCCAAAACCAGACCTGTACAATTCAATAAAGCATGTCACACACACACAATGCTGCGTACATAAAATATGTGGTATATAACTAACTTCAGCTGGAAAAGCCATATTCTGTACGAGGCCTTGTATGAGTCAAGAAGAGCTGATTGCTCGACCTCGTGCTTTGACTTTATCTTTGCCAAAGCTGCTTTCAGTTCCTGCATAATACAAAACAGGCTAAATAAGTAATACCATCACGTTCATAAGGTATATGTGTGTATTCTCTGTAAGGTAGTCATGTACAGTGTTCTCGTGTGTAAGTAGATATCATCTCAACAATATGTCCTTTGTAAATTGCTGCCTCTGTATATATATATATATATATATATATATATATATATATATCATACATACATGTACATACATGTGTGTGTGTGTGTGTGTATGCATGTATCCTCTCTCTCTCTCTCTCTCACACACACACACACACACACGCACACGCACATAAAATGCATCTGCACACATAGACTCACAAATGTAGGATGCATACAAACACAATAAATCCATATATAAGTATTTTGAAACTTGAAAGCCGAATCATGAACTCGACATCGCGTATACATTTTTTACCTTTTAATTGATAGTATATACACACGCACATGCATATGTATACATATTGAAAATCACACACGCACGCACACACCTTTTTAAATACATGTATACTAACCTGCTCATCAACAAGATGGATATCTGAGATCTTTTTGGACGATTTCTTCACGGGTCCTTTCCGCTTGGCATCCGATAATGGTGTAGTATCTAATTTCTCCGCAGAGGCAACTACACGACCAACTTGCTCATCTGTGTCTTCCACCTGATTAAACAAATTGACTGATCCTCTTCTTAATTAACTAAACACGACACTAACCTGCTCGTCTTTCTCGGGTTTTTCTTGTGAGTTTGGGTGTCTTCCGTTTCGACTCCTCATTGTTGGGAGATTTCACAATGGAAATCTGTTTCCTACGCCTGGCAGCTGGACTTGTTGAAGAAGCGCCCTTAACCATCTCACAGAGGCACCGCGACCGCCTGCATTCTCTTCCTTCTCAAGAACCCTAATCTGATGAACCCTAAACCCAACGGTTAAGATTGAAGAATGGAAATCCATAGCCAAGAGAAGAATTATGCATCCTTGTTAAGGAACTGTGGGAGCTTAAAGAATGCCAAGTTACTGCATTCTGAGATTTCGAGGTTCGGACAGGACAGACGGACATTCATCGGAAACTTGTTGGTTCAAATGTATGGAAGAACCGGAAGCATCGAGGAGGCAGTGTCTGCATTCGAGAAGATCCATACCAAGAATGTTTTCTCATGGAACTTGCTGCTCTCTGCATTTGCCCTCAATGGGCATTTGCTACGTGCGAGGGAGCTCTTTGAGAACATCCCTGAGAAGGACATGGTTTCGTGGACGACCATCTTAGTAGCTTATGCACAACATGGAGATGTATACGAAGCCAAATGGTTGTTCGACCGTATGCCGGAAAAGGATTTGGTAGCTTGGAACGCCATGATCTCTGCATATGCCCAGAACGGGCATTTCAAAATGTCTGTTCTTCTCTACAGGATCATGAGCCTTGAAGGAGTAAAACCGGACGAGCTGACCATTATCAGTGTTCTCGACGCTTGTGTCTTGTCCGGCATTGGAAGTCGGGATATCACTACACACACACATCCAGCATTGCTATCTTTCTACAAGCTTGAAGGTATGCAATGCCTTAATCAACATGTACAGCAAATGTAAGTGTATATCTGATGCGAGGAAGATCTTCAAGAGCATGAAAGTCCGGGACTTCATTTCATGGACTTCAATGATCGCCGGATTTAATGAGGTCGGACTCCCCAGACAGGCACTTCAGTACTTTAGAACGATGGAGCAAGAGGAGTTAAACCGACAAGTATTACAGTGATTGAAGTTTTGAATGCGTGTGCCGGAACCGGAAGCATATCGGACGGCCGGCAACTCCATCTTAGAACCGTTACCACCGGATGGTTCAACACGGACAGCAACATGAGAAACGCTCTTCTGAATATGTATGGGAAATGTGGGAACCTGGAGGAGGCTAGAGCGTTGTTTGATAGCATGCCTGGTCGTGACATAGTAACATGGAACACAATGATGGCTTCGTATGCACAGAATGGTGTCGGATGTGAGGCTCTGAAGCTCTCCCGGTTAATGGGACTTGAAGGGATTCAACCGGATGGTATTACTGTTGTCTGTATTGTCACTGCCTGCAGTCATGCCGGACTCGTCGATGACGGGTTAGAGTTTGTTGCCTCGGTTCTCACTGATTATCATGTTCAGCTGACAAGTGATCATTTTAACTGTGTTCTTGATCTTCTCGGACGGTTGGGGTGCTTGAAGGAGGCTACGTCTTTGTTACGGACTGAGGTTGATCAAGTTGCAGTGAGGACAGTGATTGGAGCTTGTAAGATCCATGGTGACGTTATACTCGGGTCTGATACTGCAGCTGAAGTAGTTGATAAGGAGTCTGCTCCTTATTACGTGATGCTTTCTAACATGTGTACAGAGCAAGCTCTTAGGTGAATGTGTATATAAATCTAGTGTACACCTTACATATATAAATGTCATTATATACAATGTAAAATCCAGCAAATATGTGTAGTGCCTCATATTTAAAAATAATAATATATTATATGACATTACTGCTTAGTATACATTAATTTTAAATATATGTACCTTAAATACATTAGAAGTAAATATTAAACATGTACATTTTAATCAATTACTTATATTGAGGTTCTCAACTCTGATAAGTCTCGTCTCCAGTTAGTCCCTAAAACAATGAAGTCTACTTAATCATTTCTTAACTCTTGATTAGTGTACTTCAAACTCAAACTAATTAGATTCTTTTGTGATGTGAATTTCATAACCAAAAATATAAGAAATAATAAATCACATTTATTAAATATATTAATATCTTTCTCCTTCTCTCCTTCTCTATACATAATTTATATATGAAAATATAAATGGGAGCACATTTTAAGATGCACTTTTTATTAGCGGGTGGTTAATTATCTTAATTAATTCAAATAAAAGAAATTATTTATTTTACCATGGATTTAGTTTTTTACTCGCTAATTATTATAATTTAATTTGTATGATACCTACATGACATTTATGTGGCACCTACATAGCTTTTTCGAAGATAGCCAAATAACTAAATAATTTTGCTTGGTTGTATGGCTATATACGACATGTGTATCTGAATTAGGTTTTATTTTTAAAAATCAATAAAAAACAGATAAATTAGAACTTTAAAATAAAGAGCGAACATAAAGATTCAGTAAAATATCACATTATATATTATTTAATATACTTATTTTAGAAAGAACATAAGTTATTGCAGATAATATATAGTCCTTTTTATATAATTAGGTACACGTTTATTACATATGTATGTGTAATATATATATATATATATAAACCCTCGTTATAATAACCAGTTAAATAAAAATTATGCATTATTAATTTATTTTTTAATTCAATTAACTGGAAAAATACAGTGGTATTAATAATTAATGACACGGCATTATTTTAATTTATCTAAGTGGAAAGTGGTCTAATTTTAACAGGAAACTTGGACTAAATCTGGCCGCTATGATCTTGCCACGTGGGGCGAGACACTTGGCATGTCTGTAGGAGTCCATTCAGAAGCTTCTGTTGACAGTTACAAACTTACAGTTAACCGTTTTTGTCCGGAAATTAAAAAAATAAAGACCCAAAATTTCTCGACGGAAATCCCCTGTTTCCTCTGCTGCTTACTTGAGAACTTCACCAGCACTGATCTGTTTCCCAGTTCTTTGGGGAGGATTTCCACCGTTTAGACTGTGCTGAAGACGGAGAAGGACCCCTACCGGATGGACTCCAGCCGCCCGAGTACGAGTAGCTGTCGAATCCGAACCGCCAAGCCCTAACGAGGGTGAAGAGAGCTGCATATCGTACCTTGCTCTCGCCTCTGGATCGGACAGGGTTGTGTACGCAGCATGTATCTTCAGAAACTCCTTTGCGGACTCCTCCTTGTGCTCCATTGGTACTACATCCGGATGCGTCGTTCTGACGCGATTTCTGTATCCGCTCTTTATGTCTTTCAAATCGGACTGCTGAGGAACACCAAGCACATCGTACAGGCTCTGCTGCTGGACCAATGTCCTCGTTGCAACTGGCGAATCCATATATGCTGCTGACACTGCGAAATCTTCCTGGGAGAGTTCAATCTCGGTGAGGACAGGGGAGAACCCGCAAATAATTGCTGATCGAGGCTAAACATATTAAAAGAAAAGTCACTCTTTGTCGGTGTATTGATATGAACAAAGCAGAGGAACGGGCAGCGCTCTTATAGGTACATCGCAAGATGAATATTCTCTTAAAAGAGAGAATATACTGTCAGCGGCCACGCCGGCAAATGTGGTGGCCGTTACTGCCAGACAAACCGACTTTTGCAAGTAGGAGCTTACCCATGACTAACACCTGCGATACTTGCACAGTAGGGCTTCAAACTTCTGCCAGTCAACACGACTTCTAGAAGTGACGACCAATGTTCAGTATCTGTCTGTTAAGCAGGTGACGTGGCACTGTGAATTATTTTAATTTACGTAATAACTAAGTAAATTCACACCTACCTTGAAGATTAAGAATTAATAATGTTATTCACCTTAAAAATACCTTATAACAATATTTTATTAAAAGTGCTGCCACATGTGGATTGATCTCCACGTCATCATCCACCTCAGCATTCTTCCTCTTCCTGGATGCTGCTAAAAATGAGTGAAGAAACTCCAAATTCAATTAATTTATTTTATAACTAAAATTTATTAAATAAAGTTCGAACTTTAATAGGATATGTTAATTATTTTAAATATATTACATCATAGAGTTTTGGGAAACAATTATAACATTTACTAATATTTATTCATTTATTTATTAATGCTCTCATTCTATTTTATTTATAATTTTCTATAATCAAATATAATTATTTTAATCAAAAAAATTATATATAGTGAAGTTTTAAATTGAAGTTTGAAGTGGTTCATTTTGGTAACAATCGTAAGATTATCTAATACATATTTGATTACGAGGGTTATATTCCATGTACGTAAAAAAATCACACATTTTCTATATCCTTTTAATCCCAAGGGTTAATTATGAAATTTTTAAAAATAAAAATGAAAATAATAATATAAAGGGTAAACGTACCATGGTCACACACGCACGCACACACATTGGTTACGTGAAGATGAGACAAATTTCAGTTGAGAAACTATCATTTATAATAATTACTAAACAAAAAATACCAAAACTTACTAATAATATTAAACAAATTACATAATTATTTAATCATACATTCGAAAGCTGTATTTGTTGTTGTTGGTGTTGGTTTCTTTGTTGATTATTTTCGTCCGCCACCTTGCCCGTGGGTGAAACCCTAACTATCCCTTCTGCATGTATATCTATACGTTTACTTGGTTTTCTTCAACAGGCTTTGCATTTCTGTAAAACATGTATAGTAAGCACTTGCAAATTTGATAACCACGCTAGGAATCTATAATAAATAATTAAATTTAATCATATATACTAAAGTAATATACACTATCCCAGATGATCTGCTGAAATATTACTAAATCGTATGTAAACTATTGATCACACGCACACGCAACACACACACTTAAATACGTGTGTGTATGTGCTGTACTTACACCAATGAAGATGTCTCGAGGAATGCTGAGACTGTTACAGGCATGAAATCATACATCATATGATATGAGAGAGAGAGAGAGAGAGTTAACGAAGTATTACAATGTATATCATACATACACATATATGTGTGTTGTGCAGTGTATGTTTGTGTAATCTATATCTGTGTATGTGTGAAAAATACAGTATATGTTAGAATTACCATAATGGAGAGAGGAGCTGCATACATAGAAACAGCGACTGCAGAACGAATTGAACCAACAACAAGAACTCTTACTTTCCCGTGAGCAAACAACTTCGTAAGCAGTAAGCCATTCCAAACACCACCAAGTCCAGCATCACTTGCTTTATCGTTCTAACCTGTGTTACACAACACATTTATAAGCGTGTGCGTGTGTGTGTGTGTGTGTGTGTATATAACACACACACACACACACACACACACACACACATATTACTCTGCTGAATTTGGTAGCATAGATGAGGAAGATGGAAAGATATGCAGTCTCGAATGTCAACCCAATAACATTGATGGTGATTATAAGCATCCCATTCTCTTTGATGCATCCGTAATACAAACCCATAAGCACCGTGAGCAGCATGCAGACATACGGCAATGCAGAGAAATACTCAGTCGATTTCTTCTTGTATATGTACCAAACGTTGGTCTGCAACCATTTTCCATTAGCGCATATGTGTGTGTAAATACTAAATACATATACATATATACACATAGAAGCTTACATGGGTGATGCATAGACCATCACAGAAGTGACATTTCCTGCAATAGAAGTTATAGAACACAAGGAATGAGAATGCCATGAGGAACATATATGTATACCAATTATGCCGATAATGAGTGCAAGTTCGGCAGCTGTCATGCTCCGTGTATACACAGATTTCTTGATCTTCTTTGGGTGTGTATATTATGTAGAAGTCAAGAAGAGAAATACATACGTGTATGTATATGAATTCTTCTTGTTCTCTTCTTGGCTCATTCTACATTCTGGGCTTTTTAAACCTTTGTCCACTCTAGACACGGCTTATTAACTGTACATTCAACTTATGAATGTACAGTGTCTACTTGTACATGCTCTACTGTGACATTGTACTCTCGACTGTGTGTGTAAACATGCTTTTGTGTTGTGTGTAAATATATTTTATAAGTATGTACTTCATGTACACCTAGGCTTTATATATTATAAAAGATTTATAAAATAATATTTTTCTTAAAATAAATAACATGTCGACATGCTAGTTAATATGTAATCAATCATGTAAAGAATTGTAATTCTTAAACAGCTAATTTAAATTATAAATTTATAATAAATCTAATTAATATATTTATGTATACAATACAAATTCGTAAAAAACATTAAAAATTAAGTTATGAATTTAAAAGTTTAAAATTATATTTTATAATAATACCAATTTACTTCAAAACTTTCTGTAACAATCACAAAGCCTTATATAATAAAATTTTGGTCTTTTTATTAAATGTTTTAAATTGTAAGGACTATAATGTGAGAAAATTTTGGTTTTTAAATAATTCACTTTAATAACTTAAGAAACATTTGTAATTTAATAACTTAATATTATCGTTGTCTTTCCTTTTATTCTCTTATTTATTTATTAATTAATTATTAAATAAACTAAATTATTTATTTAATAATGTGTTTAATAATTTTCATGGTATATATAACTCTAGGTGTTTCAATAATTACATACGATCATCCTAACATATCTCAAATTGGATATATAATGTTTATTCATATGTATTTGAATTTACATATAATTCATCTTCGTGTTGAAAAGTGTTTTAAATTGTTAACATTTTATAATTATCAAATCAAACAACTTGAAAAATAATGTTTCTTCATTATAAATCTTAAAATATATTCTTTAATTTATTAAAATGTTTAGTGGTTCGATAAAAGTTTCGTGACCAAAGTTTGTAATACGTGTCATAATCATATGTATTATAATATTATCTATAAACTCTAGACACTAATGACATCCACCATCCATCATGAAAATAAACTATATTTCATTGCTTATTAATAAATATATATCAAAACACAATAAATTCACGAGATTTAATAAATACACGATGGTATGTTATGAAATAGTTTGTGAAAGTTATGTGGTTCTTTACCTATGACAAACTAAATTACCAAAATGGTATGGCACTTTAAAAAATTTTCAATTACTATTGTAATTACTTTTTATTGTAACTAAATTTTAACTATTTTTTTATTTTATATGGTAATTTTTTTATTTACTTCTTATTTAACATGGTTACTAAGTTAAATAAGCTTAATCTTATGTTTTAACATAAAAGAACATTTTAGATTTAAGAATTTTTTTAAGAATATGAATTCAACTTTATTATCATGTTTTTTTTTTTCTAGTGAAACTAAAAATTGGAGTACACAGATTTAACATAATTCATTACATATACCCTAACCCAATTGAATCTATATTGTACCTATACTCAATCTGGCAGTTGCTGATTTCCTTATTATATTTAATCAACTTCCCATACTCATACCAACAATACCCACACTCATATTTCATTGGTCTCATCTTTACCCTTACCATACCTAACTGAGATAATAAAAAACCACTTTAATAAATCTTTTTTGATTAGATAAATAAAATGTCATTGACCATCAATGACTTGAGTGTGTTTCACTTCTTTATAAAGGTATTTTTAGAGTTAAAAAACTTACATTCAAACATTAAGCTAAATACAAGAATGCACAATATGAAGCGGGCAACATGAGTTATGATTGCCAATTACATTGCCCTAAGATCACCGTACTTTGCTTATCTGTTTTAAATAATTTTAAGCTCTAGTAAACTGCCAATTCAGCATCAACTTTTGGCTTCATCTAGGTTGTATTTTTTGTCTACATCTTATGAATAAAAAAAGAATTTTACTCTCTTTGTAGGATGTGTTCATGATGATACCTATTGTACCCCACAACAGTGTCTAGAACATCTCCTTTGCCTCAATGATATAGTCATTAGATACTCGAAGTGTCCTTAATTGCCTCTTTTGTTAATAGTCAAGTAAGGCTGCAACATAGTGATTGGTGCTCAACTCTCACTTAGTAGCTACAACAATAGTTAATTGCCTGAAGTTGGAAGAGTTTACCAAAGTTGTTTTCCTAGTGTTGTTAGGGTCAACGATGTTGTTGTGCAACAAGCTATGCTCCGTGATGCTAAGGTAAAGTGGGTTCATTAAACTTAATGTAGTTTCAAAGATACTGAATGTAAAAGTTGAATCAACTCCTTTATTAGCTCTTTACCTATTCTTCCTATATACACCAATTTATTGTATATGTTCAGAATATTCGTAACTTCATCAAGCATCTTTAACACACTTTCGAGCATCATCAATAGCGAGTTTTACCTTGTTCATTTCCTACTTGAGTATCTTAGAAAGTAAATTTTTATAAATTAGCCCACTTAAAATATGTAAATCAATGCCTTACAAGCATTGATAACTTGAATAACTCATGGGCAATGTCCATGTATCTGTATAACGACCTTGAGTGTAATTTTGTCCAAGACTGTGGTTAAAATTGTGATAATTTTGTAGCAACACAAAGTATCTATAGGATTTCTTTCTCAATATTAGAACATACTGTGCAAAGATTAGCATCTGTGATTCGAAATTCAACTAGACGAGTAGTGAATACATCAAAAATTGATGCCAAATCAGACCCTACCTGCCCTGGTGGCACTAAAACCTCTTCCGATGAACAATCGGTTGTATGTGTGGTCTATATCTATCTGGAAATCCGGAAAGAGTTGTGTCATATAAAGTATAACTTCGACATTGCTAATCTTTACATAGGAGTTTGATCCAGCTCAACCACATATGGGAGATTAGGGAACCTGAATCCCCTGTTTTAGGGCTCATCCAGCTATGGCGTTGGCATCTGCATTTGCGGGACTCTCCGTATCGTCTTCTTCGAGGTGTACTTTCTTCTCTGCAAAAAAGGATGAATTCTCTCAAAAGAGGAGGATGACAATGGCGCCGAGTCGACTGCCTCTCTTCATCCACGCCGCACACAAGAAGGGAGCAGGAAGCACAAAGAACGGACGAGATTCACAGGCTAAGCGTCTTGGTGTCAAGATTTATGGTAGTCAAGTTGCCAAACCTGGTAGTATTATCATTCGTCAGAGAGGAACCAAGGTACATCTTCGTATATATGCAATACATAAACATACATCTCTCTCTACATATATATTATATAGAGAGAGAGAGAGAGATAGATTGGTAGACGATGTTTTAGATAGATAGGCATGTGACGTATGCACATAACGTCTGTATGTGCATACGTGCACATGCCTATCTATCTAAAACATCGTCTACCAATCTCTCTCTCTCTCTGTCTCTATATATATATATAAACACACACACACACACAATTATATACAATACACATTGACACACACATCGCATATGCAAACCGAGACACAGCACGTTGGCTTTGGACTGATGGTTTGTACATCGCCAGTTTCATGCGGGGAACAATGTAGGAATTGGTAGGGACTACACAATCTACTCCTTGATTGATGGTGTTGTCAAGTTCGAGTTCTTATGGCCTGACAAGAAGAAGGTACCCAAAAAAGACTGGTTTTTACTGTGCATGTGTGTGGTGTGTGTGTTGTGTGTGTGTGTGTAAGAGAACGGTTACAACATGAGCGTATAAATTGGATCCTTAAGTAAGTTCATTTAGACACACACACACACAACACACACATACACACGAAACACATGCTGCAGGTGAGCGTGTATCCGAAGGAGGTTGTTCCCGAGAACACGAACAGCAGGAAAGTGAAGAAGCGTGAGCACTTTGCAGCTCAAAGGGAAAAGAGAAAAGCCAAGGCTGAAGCTCTTACTGCTCGCCTGCTCGAGATTTACAAGAGACCCGCTCGATTCTTACCACATCCAGATTTCTCAAACGATGATTCAACAGTTCCTGCTGCAGCCTCTATATAGCAAAGTTTTCACCTTTGCCTTGTATTTATATATAATTACACATATTACACCGATCGTAATTGTTTTAACAGTTTATTGCTACAGAACTCTCATTGTCAATCGTATCATATACTTAATATAAGTTTTCTTAATTGAAGTCAGAACATCTATGTCAATTATTATTGACCTAAATTTTATAATCTAAGGTATTTAAATGTATGCACTTCAAATACGTGTATATACTATGTACTCAAACGTATATATACACAAAACCTTTATTGATTAGGGTTAAAACAGAGAATCATATTTTTCCCTAAGAAAGGAAATTAGGGTTTATTGCTGGCAGTGCAGGCCGGCATGGCGACCACCAAGCTCTTGGTACTCATCGGCGCAGGTAATAATCTCACCTCATACACCCACAAACACGGAATGACAATGCTCGCTTGTTATTGTCCATGATTTTAAGCATCCGTTGTTGCAGGTGTCACAGGCACAGTATTGATGAAAGAGGGAAAACTTTACGATTTTATCAAAGATATACAAAAAGTAAGCGATTGTTATAAAATATGTATAAGGTAGTGTATAAATATGGAGAGAGAGATGCATATATATATATATTATATTGGCCGAGTTAAGAACACTAAGTTCCTTTTTTCATACGTGTATTCATATTTATATGTTTAACGTTTTTGCTTTCTAGGTGTTTTCCAAGCACTTGAAAGACGGTGAGAAAAATAACGGCGAAGATATGGCAGCTGTGGTAATTCTATACCCTTATGTTTTCTTGTTACAGACACCTTTGTATTAACTTATATGTGTGTGTATAGATCCGAAATTTGTCAAGTGAGCTTAGACAACTGGCAGCTCAAGGAACATCACTGTTGTAAACAGTGGTGGCTCTAGTCAGTCAGGTACAAAGCCCTCCTTTTTTTTGTTTTTTTTCTTATGTTTTTTATATATACTTATCACACACACACGTCTAAGTACACGGGTTGCTGAGAATATGCATATTTTCCACAGGCAGTCTTTCCTCCCTTGCTATACCTGCTCTGGTTGTTGGTGTTGCTGGATATGGCTACTTCTGGTGGAAGGTACAGCAATATTATCTTTATATATACATATATTGTGACGATATATATATTTTTATATACAATAATATGATAATTATATATGTATGGTTATTTATAAGCTAAGCTTACAGGGATGGTCACTTACCGATGTAATGTACGTGACTCGCCGAAACATGGCCAACGTAGTTGCTAGTGTCTCAAAGCAACTAGAACAAGTACAAGCAGCTGTTTCTGTAAGTTAGACGGCTTATTAAGCCACATATATACATTTTTTTAAAAATCATACTCACTATACTATTCTTCTTTATTAATTATGCGTATATGCAGGCTACGAAACGGCATTTGACTTCAAGGATTGATAACGTGTCTAAACAACTAGACGACAGTGTTGCTGTTCAAGGAGTCATAAAGAACGAGGTATGAAGATCTCTCTCTGTGGTTGTGTGTTGTGTCTGTGACTTATACATATACGTAGGCATATATCCAGGCAATAGTTTTGATTAATTTCCGTATCTGGTTCAGGTTTTCGAAATACGTGAGGATATTGCACGGGTTGGAGGAGATATTGGAACCGTGCAAGATATTGTTGAGAGCTTAGGACTACAGCTTGACTCTGTACAAGCCAAACAGGTGTGTCCGTGTGTGTATGCTTCAGCATAGTATGTTGTATTAGTGCTCACGAACACACAAACACACACACAGACATGTATTTGAGAGCTGCTCATTTTCAGGACGTGACGAACAAAGGAATAATATTACTTTGTCAAATGGCTCAAAGATGGGAGGGGAATAGGCTTGTGGCAGGGGTATGTTACCTTAAATCTTCCTTAATACTTCCTAACCAGACTTTGTGTTGTAGAATTCTGCACCTTTGAGCTTGCAAAACGGTGACAGCAGCCGTCCGGTACATGTTGTGTGTGTGTGTGTGTGTGTTTTGTATTCATAAGTCCTGTTCAGGGTCTACCTGCACCTGCTCCTAATGCACGTCTCGAACGGTCATCAACCGCTCCTAGTGCTACAGGACTGAAGGTAACATATTTGCATACATACATAACACCGACTTATTTGTCTACACGCACAATGTGTCTGTGCTACTTTGTGTTTGTATATGTATAGAACAGATCATATGGACACGTTGTATCTGCATGAATTTTCTTACGTGTTTTCACCAGGAATTGCAGTCCATTTCGGAAGCTTTGAGTTCGAATACCGGTACAAACGTCCGAAGGACGTTCACACCGACCATATCATTTGGGTAAGTTTACGTAAGCCATTTACAAGTAAACATATTTTAATACACATGTGCGAATATATAGAGGCATACGACATATGCACGTCTTATAACTTGGGAATTATGCAGGTTACAAAGGTCATAGTAAATCTACTGTACATTCTTCTTCAAACTTTTATTTATATATCGAGGCAACAGTTTTGGTGGTTGCACGATTGGGTTATTGTAAGTACATCATGGATGAATATCACAGTTAGTTTATTACTAGTATAATGAAACCCCCGATGTTGCATGCAAAGTCAAGAAATTGCATGTGGTTGTCACAGTAATGGTTAATTTAATACTGTCCTGGATACGTGTACTGTAAGTAGCCACCATTTTCTCTACTTAGTCAAATTCTCCGGCGCTACATTTACTACTCGCATTAGATGGTTAAAACATAATCTAAAAGTTTTAAGGGTAATATATAGAATATTTGCATGTGCATTACTACTAGTAGTTTCACAGCACATACACAGTTTGTTGGGTTGTTGTTTTTTTGAGCAGCCTTTTTGCCAGTCTCTGCCAAGGGAATTGGGAGTTTCTTAGTGGGGTCCTTATCTAGTACATTATAGTGAGTGGAACCTTACATGAAAAGTATCTAACATATGAACTGTCCCATCTAAATTGAGTTTAGTTACAAATTTATACATAAACGATACACATGAATGTGTATCCAGTATGTTAGATAGACTGCCAGGAATGAGTGGTCGGAGTATGCTTATTGAGGAACAATCGAGTCATGGTAGGAGGATCACTACCGTGGTGCTTGCCTCGGGGTTGGTTGTTTCTTCTTTAGCTGCTCTTATTATGTTCTTCATATATATCCGGTACAGATGCTCACGCAAGAAGGATTCGACAGAGAGTAAGTTGTATGGATTTGTTATGAGATGTTAACTCATGTTTATGTGTAGGAGGGGAATCGGAAAAGAGCGGCACACACTGTATTCTCAGCAACAATTCATCGTACTCCTCTCCAGTTCCGACTCCGAGAGTTGAGATCTCAGTAGCTGGGAACAACGGGGGACCTGAGGCTCTCAGTTTTCAGATGCTTCAGAAGGCCACGGACAGCTTCAGCAGTTACAATGTGATTGGACACGGAGGGTTCGGATGTGTGTACCGTGGTGTGCTTGCGGACGGACGTGTGGCTGCGATTAAGAGGCTTGAATCCGGTGGGAAACAAGGGGAGGAGGAGTTTGGAGTCGAGGTGAGGCTTTCTTATGCGGCTCGACTTTCGAAACTTTTAACAGGTCTATTTGTTCAGATTGAGACGCTGAGTAGAGTACGGTCACCGCATCTACTTGAGCTCCTGGGATATTGTACAGAGGGAGAACACAGGCTGCTTGTATATGAGTACATGACCAATGGCAATCTCCAGCAGCATCTCTACCCAGATGGTACGTATACTGTATGCTTCTCCGTATATATATATATATACAGTATATTGCTTGTGTAGAGAATTCTGGTCGTTTTATGCCACTAGACTGGCGAACGAGGATGAAGGTAGCTCTAGACGCGGCTAAGGGGCTGGAGTATTTACATGAGTTTATTAGTCCTCCAATAATTCACAGGGATTTCAAATGCAGCAATATTCTATTAGATGACAAGTTCAATGCGAAGCTCTGTGATTTTGGTTTAGCTAAAGTTGGGTCTGACAAAGTTAATGGTTGCACCAGAGTAAGAGTGTATCTGCGTGCGTGTATGAATATGTGTGTGTAGTTGTCATTGGATTAACATTTAAGCTGTTTAATCAGGTACATGTTAACAGGGCACTTAACGACAAAGTCAGATGTTTACAGCTATGGAGTGGTATTGCTTGAAATTCTAACAGGTCGTGTTCCTGTTGACATGAAGAGGCCACCTGGCGAAGGCGTGCTCGTTTCCTGGGTGAGAATCTGTACACGCGCACACACACACACATATTTCCTAGTCATATATATATATATGGAGCTTATTCAGATTCTATACAGGCTCTCCCTCGGTTAACTGACAGGGATAAAGTGGCTGGCATTGTAGACCCCTTTCTAACAGGACAGTATTCTATGAAAGAGTTAATCCAGGTGAAAACTCTCTCTCTCTCTCTCTCTCTCTCTCTCTCTCACACACACACACACACACACACACGAGTTAAATGTGTTTTCTCCAGGTGGCAGCAATAGCTGCAATGTGCATACAACCCGAGGCAGATTATAGACCACTTATGATTGATGTTGTGCAATCTCTAGCTCCTCTTGTAAAGCAAAGGTCACAATCTTACAGTAATGTAAAATAAGATTTTAGGAATCCAGCTATATGTAATGTTCAAGTTCTGAGTATTCCAGACCAGATATAATATATATATATATAATGTCAATCCACGGCGCCAATTCATAGTACAGATCAACGGTTTATGTTGAGAGATGAAAAACCAGAGTCCCCTGTTTAGGGCTCTTCTTTTAAGATTAGGGTTCTTGAGAAATGCGGCATTTGCTGGCTTCTTCGCAGGGATTGACGTGGGGCCAAGGGTCTTGGAAGTGAATACAATGCGTATCAGCAGCAGGAGACGCATTAGTTTTGTTTGTGCAGCTGCTCGCAACCAATCAGAATCTCTATATCAAATTTTGGGGGTTTCTCCTGGTGCAGATGACAAAGAAATCAAGCGCGCGTATAGGCGCCTTGCTCTCAAGTTTCATCCCGATGTAAACAAAGAGGTATGCACAAAATGAGCTATATATATGTATATCTGTGTGTGTGAATGCAATATTGATAATACACAATTGGGTACAGGACAAATGAATTTACAAATGTCAATTTTCTCAGCCTGATGCCCAAGAGAAATTTATGCGGATCAAACAAGCTTATCAAACTTTGGTTGATCCTTCAACACGCAGAAAATATGAGTCCAGCAAGCGAGCAAGTGAAAGACGGCAGAGCTATTCGACTAAGAAACAGGACGAAGATTTCTACGGCTTGGGTGAGCCTTCACACACACACACACACACACACACACATATATATAATGTACTTATGTATGTATGTATGTACATACCAGCATTGTTGCTTTAGCATTCCGTGAATGCATCCATTGGTGTGTGTGTGTGCAGGTGATCTGTTCAGAGACTTGCAAGTGTCTCTAGGTAGAACTTTTGCTTAGCAGCATTATATTCTTTTTGTGTTTATATGGTGGTTTATCAAATGCAGAGGAGTTTTTTCGGGATTTGCAAGCTGAATTCCAGAAGCGAGAGACTGCTTCCACTGATACACGTCCAAAGAGCTTGTGGGAAGAGCTAGCGGTAAGTATTCCAGTGTGTGTGTGTGTTGGGACCAGGGAACCCGCAAACAGCTTGTGAGAAGAGCAGCTTGTGTGTGTGTGTGTGTGTGAATGAGTGAGGGAGAGAGAGAGAGAGAACATTGATATATTTCGTTGTTGTTGTTGTTGTCTGTGTGTGTGTTGAGAGAGAGAGAGAGAGAGAGACAGAGAGAGAGATTAAACTCGTGTCTTCACAGGAGCTTGGCGAGGAATTCCTCGAGTTTTTAGAAAAGGAGCTTAACATTGAAGATAGTAACAACAAAGAGACGAATACAACACCCCCCAAAGAAGAGAGTTCCAAAGTGGAGTCGGAGATTGACGAGATTGAAGAGCTGCTTACGAAACTAAAAGATGAATTAGGTCTGAAGTAATGTACAAATGTTTAAGCTTAATAAACACACTGTTTTTAAACTTTGAAATATTGACCGTTGGGGGATTAGGGTTCTTGCAGTTCGCGCGTTGTGTGAGCAGAGGCAAGAATGCCGCCTGCGGTGGAGGAAGAGGAAGAGCGCTCGTCGTTGATATCAAGCTGCACATCATCGCCAAACTGGAATCCCGCTCCAGTTCCCGCTCCAATGTTCGATCTGTCTCCGATCTTGGACGAGAAGAGTCCGTCATGGGAGCGCTGCACGCAGATGATCAGCATCAGCACCGGAAGCTCTGAATCCGTCAAGAATCCGAGTCGCGGTAGGCAAAACAGCAAATCTTTGGAAGAGCGCTGGGAGACTCTGAGTCGGAGCATGCACAGCGAGAATCGGGTTCGTAAGGTGGATTTTCAAGAGCACAGCGAGAATCGGGTTGGTAAGGTGGATTTTCAAGAGCACAGCGAGAATCTGAATCGGAGCAGTAAGCCGAGGGGATCATCTCTCAGGGAACTGATGGATGCTGAATGCGATGACGATTGTTCCGTAAACAAGGAATCTCAGGTGAACCCGAGCGATTTGCCAAGCAGCAATGATTTCGGCAGCAACGGTCAGTACTCGCCAAAGACGCCACCGCGCGTATCAATTTTCAGGAGAATTTCGGTCAAGGTGTTGCGCTGTGTCGGCTGTCAAGGATCGGTGAACCGAACTCCTTCTCCACCTCATGAGCAGAGTACGGCGGATCTCATGATTCGGTATTCGCTTCTTCGGAAGAATGCGGCGGATGTCAGGAGCCAACCTCCGCTTCGTTCCGCGGATTCTAGGAGTCGATCTTCGGCTCGTCGGCTGAATCCGGCGGGTTCCAGGAGCCGCATCAGTGTTTCCAGTCGGATTTCTTCAATCAATCTCAGAAACGATGCAGATCCCAGGGTCTCGTCGGAATCGGATGAAAATCAGTGCTTGGAGCGCTTCAAGAGCATGAGGGGGTGGATTGAGTGCCAATCTCTCATGGCGCTGGGGTATCGCGCGCAGAAGAATCTCAATGAAGTCCTTAGCATGCTCCAGTACGTTATGGAGTCCTTCGAAGATTTGAAAGCGCTGGAGAACTTTGCGTCCGAGAAGCTGCAGAAGGACAATGTTCTCTACTGGGCAAGTTAAGCATAGTCGATTCATCACATTTCTTTCTGGTTCGTATCATCTCATTCTTTCTTTTTGTCAACATATGTCATTGTTGGACTTCATTACGGATTTGAGCTATCATATCTACAGGTCTGTCGGATACTTACATTCTTCGTAAGTACACATGTACATAAACGTACACAGATGTATAATATGGATGGCGTATGCATATGTCTGTAAAAGCTCACACATCCTCTTCTTTTATGTTATTCCAGGCTAGATAAAGGAGCATAATTACGCTATTTGTTTTGTGGTTGATTTCTTTTTCTTCCGTAATCATACATTTCAGTGGTCAACTTCATTCTTCAGTCTGGTGAGTTCACCGTATAGATAAACATATATACGCTGTGTGTATGTGTATCTATACATAGACAAATGCGAACACAGATACAGGCACGCATACTTATCCGTGTCTGATGTCATAGACAAATGCGGACACACACACACACACGTCATTGTTCTGTGTTGTACTGACTATGTTTTCTTTTTTTCTTCATTAATTTAGAGAGAGGAAATGGAATCATAGATCTGTTTTCCGGTATGCCGTGGATAATATCTCAAATCTACCATAGGTTTGTTCGTAGACTTGTCCTTTCCGTGTATGTTTTTGAGTCTTCTCGAGATATACCCGCATACAATACATACATGTCGTGTGTACAGTATCTATACGAGAGAGACAGGATGTTCCATTAATACCATAATAAAAGTCACAATTGACTTACCATATGAGCTGATGAGTAATGTATAATGATTTAGCCTCGAGTCTCAAACAACTTAAAAATGCTAGACACTGACATACACGTTCCTGAGTTCTTGGGTGCATGCTCAAACACACGCCTCCCACGTATAACGTCATTGTGTAGCTTGCATGAGCCAATAACAGATCCATACACTATCTCATCTGGCACAAAAGGCATGTTCTCTATCAGTTCCTCAGATAGTTGAACCTTTCCAGATCTGCCAAACATATCGACCATACAACTGTAATGCTCCCGTGCAGGTATGACACCATAGTCATAACGCATCGAAGCAAAGTGAGAGAGGCTTTCCTTCATAAGCCCAACATGGCTACATGAAGCTTAACACACTCACAAATGTGGCTCCACTTGGCGCTACCCCGTGTACTCTCATCTCATTGAAAAGCTCAAGGCCATAGTTCCAATGCCTATTCTGGGCCAGTACTGTAATGATCGCATTCCATGAGACCGTGTCCTGTTCAGGCATTGTGTGGAATATCCTCTTGCTTCTCTCCACCCCACCATTTCGGGAATATCCCACAAGCATCACTGTCCAGGATATGGAGTCATGCACTGGCATGGAGTAGAAAGCCACAATTGCGTCCGACATATTCCCCGACTGCGAGAACACAGTAAGTAATATATATATCACACACACACACACACTTCTATGCTGCATGCTGATATATAGTTTCACATGTTACGAACAAAATACGTACCTGGGCATATGCCATTAACATTGCGTTCCAGGAGACGGTATCCGGCTTTGGAACCCTGTCAAACGTGAGCTTAGCATCCTTCTCCATGCCTCTGTCAGCATACATACTCAACATGGTGTTCCACGAGACAATATTCCGGTCAGGCATATTCTCAAACACACTCCTTGCCAGGTCAGTATGCCCATTCTGGGCATATGCCGCAACCATGGCATTCCAAGTCACCAAGTTCAGCTCTGGCATTTCATCAAACAGAGACTTTGCTTCCTGCATATGCCCACTATGGGCATATGCAGATATCATCGTAGCCCTCGATACAACGTTCCGTTCTGGCATCTCATCATAGAGTTTCTTCACAGTATCGACATCCCCTGTTTGAGTATATGCTGCTGTTAGAGCGGCCCACGAAACGTGGTCCCTCTGCGGCATCTTCTCGAACATCCCTCTTGCTTGGTCTATGTATCCGTTTTGTATATACGCACCTAACATTGTATTCCAGGATATCATACTGTACTCCGGCATCTTATCGAAAGTCTCTTTGGCAGACCTGATATGCCCACTTTGGGCATATGCTCTTATCATGCTAGTCCAAGATATAAAGTCCTTCCCAGGCATCTTGTCAAACACACTCTTTGCCACCTCCAGACTGGTAATCTCCACGTATGCCTGAAGCAGTGAATTCCACGACACCATGTTCCACTCTGGCATCCTCTCGAACAGGTACTTTACTTCTGTGATATTCCCAGAATCTCCATATGTCACCAACATTGTAGTAAAGGTCACTAAGTCCCTCCATGGCAGAGCCTCAAAGCATTTCTTAGCCTGTTGGAAGTCCCCTTCTTGGGCATATGCTGCATTCATATCGTGTTCACACACACACACATACACGCACACACACACCTGCAATGAGGGTGTTCCAGGAAACTATGTCACGAGTTGGCATCGAGTCAAACAGTCCCTTAGCTTCATATATAAGTTCGTTCTGGACGAGTGCAGCTATCATGCCATTGAAGGCAATTATGTTGTGTTCTGGCATTTTATGAAACACCTGCTTAGCCACCTCGATATGCCCGTTTTGGGCATAACAAGAAAGCATTGAAGTCCACGACACCATGTCTCTCTCGGGCATCTTATCGAACACCCACTTGGCCTCTTCCATATGCCCATTCTGTACATATGCATGTAGGATCGAGTTCCATGACACGCGGTTCGGGGATGGTATTCTCTCGAACAGCCTCCTCGCCTCTTCAATATGCCCATGTTGGGCATGTGCAGAAACCATTGCATTCCATGAGACGACGCTTCGTTCGGGCATGCTCTCAAACATCTCACGGGCTTCTTCGAGATGGCCTTTCTGGGAAAGTAGAGTGATCATGATATTGTATGACACAGTGTCTGGGGAAAGCATTGAACTGAACATTTTCCTGGCTTTCTGTAGATGCCCATGTTGGGCATATGCCTTTAACATCGTTCCATACGAGACAACATCCGGCTGAGGAATGGAGTCGAACATCGCACTCGCTTCAGCGATTCGCCCATTCTCCACGTATGCCTGAAGCATAGAGTTCCAAGTGAATGCGTTTGGTTGACTGACTGTCTTGAACACCGCAAATGCCTCTTGTACGCTTCCGCATTTGCCGTACATTTGAACCAGGAGATTTGCAAGGTAACTGTTCCCTCTGTAATTGCTCTGGGCAACAAGTGCGTGCGTGTGCTTCCCTTTGGTAAGTCCTTCGATCTGCTGCACACTCTAATCGTCTCCGCTAAATCCTCCAGAGTCTGCATCTGCATTCATGTGTAGATCGGACGGCTTCAAATTACCCAACAGTTGAGATCGGACGGCTTGCAACACGAGTGAGAGACCAAAAATGGTAAGATTTGCTAAACTAGTTTAGTACAAGTAATTGTTTTAAGAGTTCCATTTACCACCCTTCTTTGCATGATGCATTTGGAGAAGGTCGTGCATAGACACGGATACCCACTGTTCCCCAGACTGAGCTAAGATAACCTGCTTATGATTATCCACAGATATACTAACAGCTCCGAATCCGTACACCTGTAGTCCATCGTGCATCCTGCCTGGCTTTGGCCTGAATGGTACGCTGCTTTCTTGTGCAAAACTCTCCACCATCTCCTTCAGGCTCATCTCCACCGCCTCCTCCGCAAACACTCTTTGAGGTTTCTCTTCAGATCTGTAAGCAACAGGAGTGTTTAGTAATTAATACGTGTGCATGCCTGGTATGTAATATGTACCTCGGAGGAGCTCTGGGAGCGAGCTTGGGGTTCTGAATCTCAACTTCCTCAATACATTGGTTCATCATCTCAACAGCCCTGTCAAGCTGCCCACGAACGCTCTCGTTTCCAGCAAGCAAAGGAGGAAAGCTAGCCTTCCATCCTTTATACCAGTCAGCAACCTCAGCCAGGTTCGGATCTGCCCGTAACCACAGGTAGAGTATCTCCAACCACCTCGGAAAGAAAGACTCGTCCAAGAGCCTTACCATGTATTGGATTGGCATAACCTCGGACCATGCCATCACCCAGTAGAACGGTTCCATCCTTTGTTGGCTTGGGTTTATTATCAGACGTGTGTCAAGTGCTAGCTTCAGTTTCGGTACAATGTGACGTGCCATGAGTTGTTCCCAGCTTGTAGCATCGAACACCTGCACCAAGCATGTACATGTATTACACACACGCACACACACACACACACACACACACACACATGAATGTATATGTACCTGTCTCCACGGGGACAGCAAAATCAGAGCAGAATCGTCGCTCGGATCCCAGACACGAAGAACAGAATCCAGCTTCAGCCTTATAATTCCACATAGGTACTCCATCTTAGTACCCAGATAAGGCAACCACGGATGAATCCAAACATGAATAGGCACCGGGTCTTGGGTCGGATTCCAAGCCTCAACCTCAAAGTTCAGCTTGGGCAACACGAGATGGTCGAGTATACTCCGAAGAACAGAGCCAGGTAACAGCTTATCCCATATTTCAATGAACCGAAGCATAGGCTCAAAGGCACGTACTTCCCAGTTTGTAACCGCTGTACGTATGTGTGGCAACACGGACTCTATCACAAGACGTGTATAGGGAGAGCCATCCATAGTCTCCTCGAAGAAGATAGCATCGTTTGCCTCGTCAAGCACCTCTTTCCAGAGAGACAACAAGTCTACACCCCGAGTCGGATCAAATAACGGCTGCCAACCGTGAAACCTCGAAACCACAAAGGGAAGTGCATGAGAGAGTGCAAGAGCTGAGAGGTTCCACATCTTGTACTCATCCGGGTAGTCCGATTTGAGCTGCCCGAACTTGAGAGCCGCAGCCGAGTCTTGACCAATTCCCTGTATAGTCTGCACGATGGCCTGTAATGCCTGCAGCCTGCTACTCTGTGAATCAAGCTCGTACTGTAAGCGTTCCCTGTCTCTCTGTAGATACTCTATAGACTGCTGCTCGTGCCGTCTCTTTGCATCAAAATTTCGTATATCCGCTGCAACGAGGTCAACAATTAGCCTCACGTTATACTGCAGTTCCGGCATTGGGGTGTCATCCTCCGCTGCGCGTTGTTCCATGCTCAGGTTCTTCAAGTCGGTCACAACTCGGGCCTGGCGACCCGTCATATCGAGCACCTTCGTCACTCTTGAACCTCCTTCCGTAGCCAGAAGCTCCTCTGCTGATATATAGTTCTTAGCTGGTTTGGTTTTCTTACTGACCTTCAACCACGCCTTCTCGATTGTCCTCGGTTTCTCCTCTTGTTTGGTTTCAATTGGTCGAACTTTTGGCTTGTCGAACTCTCCGAATCCCAGTCCCGTATTTTTTGCCCGAAGTGTAACCTCTACCGCTTCTGAGATTCCCTGTTCATCTTTCCCCAGCCCTTTACCAGGAATCCATCCGAACTTTTCCATCATTCTGTTGCATATGAAGTATATTAATACATATACAATGTCTCTCTCTCTCTCTCACGCGTGTGTATGTGTATGTGAGGTAAAGCTTACCTGCTGGCGAATCCGGTTGAATGATTCTCCCACTTCACTTCGGCCTCGGTCCCGGGCTTTGCCTTGGGTAATTTTTTGGCCCGACGAGCATTTGCGTTTTCTAGTATTCGCTTGCCAAATGCAGTCGGCAAAAAATCTCCATCGTCGTCATCTTTCTTTCCGGACCTACCGTACCATTACCAAAGCCTAAACCTGCTCCTAAACCAGCCCTTGAAGAATCCTCAGGAGAATTGTCATCGCCTGCGCCTAAACCTGGCCTTGAAGAGTCTGAATCCTCATGTTTTGAGGAGAACCCAGATCCCAAACCAGGCCTTGCAGGAGAATCATCCGCTCTAGCTTGTGAATCCTCACCGGATGAGCCGACACTCTGTACACGCCCAGGCACGAAATTCATTGGCTTGCTGGATCGATCTTCATAGATGACATCGCCGTTTTTTCCTCTTCCGCTCTTTATCTGAATCGGAGGAGGATTCATAGCCATACAGCGCCTCCTCCTTCGTCTGTGGCCTCTTCTCACGGCGCTTCCCGTAGTACTCATTACCTATTTTGTGAAGCTCCTCGTAGTCGTTCTCCATGTTGAAGCGCTCCATTTCCTGCTCCTCGTCCATGCTTGCTTCTTCTAACACAAGAAAATGGAATTAGGGTTCTTGGCTGAACAGAGTATCGGGCAATATTAAATGGATCATCCACGTGGATGCTTTAGAATGTCCGATCATGAGATATTCCGGAGGTTCTAGGGAAGAAGAACCTGGAGATGAGATGAAGAGGAGCGCCTCGGGTTAGGGCGGGGATGGATTCTAGCAGATAGATCTTTAAGATATGGCGAGAATAGGCGCTCTGTACGGTCGATTGCAGCATGCCAGATTGGGGCGCATTGCAGATTCTGTGGCAGTATCGTCTCGGAAATGGGTTTCTCTCAATCTCCATGCGAGGTAAAAGCACAAATTGATTAATTCACAAGTCGAAATATAAGACATTGTATTGAAATATATGGTGTTAGAGTATCATAGTATGTTTTTCATGTGAAATAAGCAAAACAACGATGTATTAACATCGCATTGAAATACATAATATTGAAATACCCTTTTTAACCTAATTTGAAATGTATAAAATTATTAAATCATCTTAAATAAAAATTAAAAACTACTGATTACATTATACACACACACACAACACACCATATATATATATAGTAGAAGCAAAAACAATGTTCTCAAGCAAACTTTTGATGTAATATCTATTATATATGTTCATTTTCAAGTGTATAACATGCCTGACTGTATATTCTGGATTAATACTGTATGTTATCTCATTTTCAGGTACTCACAGATACAGGGTCCTAACGCAGACGCAGCTGCACAGTCAACAGACACCTTACCCGGTTCGTGTTTATATTTTTTTGAATGAATATATTCTCTGTAGTAGATTATAGTCTACATCCAAATTATAAAAATACATTGATGAATTATATGTTTATTGTTTGTATATTATACGCAGATGAGGTTTTAGCAGCAGAATCATTAACTCCAGCAAGGGTAGTAGAAATTTTGGATCGTCACATCGTCGGGCAGACAGCAGCTAAACGAGCAGTTGCAGTGGCATTTCGTATGAGCTCACCATACTCCAGAAGCGTGCTGTAGGTCGCCTGTGCTTAACTTGTGCATAAGACATATATAAGTACTATATACATATCTATTGTATGTAGTACTTATATAAAGTACTGAACATATGTAGTTGCATACTCGTTGTGTGATCTTCTGTTTGAACTGTTTGCCTGTGTTGATACTAACTACTGTACGAAGCTCAGTCCTTTTGTTTTACGTTTGGACAGGGAATAGATGGCGTAGGCATCGTATTTCAGTGGATTTACGTGATGAAATAGTTCCAAAGAATATCCTCATGATTGGTCCAACCGGATGTGGGAAGACAGAGATTGCTCGAAGGCTTGCTAAACTAGCTTACGCTCCATTTGTTAAGGTACATAGCTTGTTTAGTTGCTTAACTATTCAATTAGCTGACTATAATATAATCGATATATCTTGTACTAAAGACATATGTACCAGTATATTTGATTCTAGAATAGTATCAGTACGTAATGCGTGCAATAATAAGTACTCATGTAAACCTTATGCACTCTATTGTGTGTTTAAGGTTGAGGCAACTAAGTTCACAGAAGTTGGGTTTCATGGGAGAGATGTCGATCAAATAATAAGAGATTTAGTGGACAATGCCATTGTCTTGCAGCGACAGAAGGTAAAGCTATTCAGGCACGCGTGCGTGTGTGTGCACGCGCTTGCGCTATAACGACGTATTCTAGATGCGCACAAAGATTTCTAAAGAAGTGGAAAAGAACGTAGAAGATCGGATTTTAGACGTCCTCGTTGGTGTTCAGGAGGTACTTTTCTCTTATACTTAAATATTTTTCTTACTTACACACATGCTAATGCTATATTAATATTCTTCATACTTACACAAATGCTATATTAAGTACATGGAAGTCCCTATCTTTAATGTATGATTATATATTTTTAATGAATCCGTTATATACAGGAGGAGGCTTCTGAAGGAAATACGAGCGCGATGGAGATGTTTAGAAAATTATACAGAGAGGGAGCAATTGATAATCGTAAGATCCAGCTTGATGTACCTGAAGGACGTGTACGTCTTCCGGTTGACGTAATGGGAAACGGATTACCTGTTAATGACATTATATACAAGGTATCATGTAGTCCGTTGCTTAGTAATACTGTACTAGTAAACTTGCATATTAATATATATATATATATATATATATATATATATATATATATATATTATATATATATATATGTATGTATGTATGTATGTATGTATGTATGTATGTATGTATGTATGTCTGTGTGTGTGTGTGTGTCTACCAATAGCTACATCTTTAACTTGAATTTTGCACTATAATATTGTCATATTACAAATATCTTATACTAACATGACCTATTGAAAAGGTCTTGAAGTCCCCAAAAGTTGAGAGACGTGAGATAACAATCGGTGAGGCTAGGCCGCTGTTAACTGAGATGGAAATGGAGAAATACTTGCAGTCAGATCAAATAGTTAAGGATGCTATTCAGGTATCTTATAGATATAAGTTGTATGTGGAACACATATAGTATACATATGTACACATACACGCATATAGCATGTATACGATACATTTTGTGCTTTATATAGGCCTCTTTGTCTGTATTTAACTACATATACCCCGCATAATGTGTATATACATAATATTGACAGTTTTTTTTTTTTTTTGTAGCTTACTGAGTCCGATGGGATAGTGTTTATTGATGAAATAGACAAAATCGTCACTACCAGTGAGAGTAGACGAGGTGCCGATGCAAGTGCCGAGGGAGTTCAACGTGACTTGCTACCAATAATCGAAGGAAGGTAAATAGTCTGCGTAGTTGTGTATATGGTTATTGTCTGTCTATATACGTGATTGAGATGATTGATATTTTGTAATAATATGGGCTATAATATATGGACTATATGTTTATTTTATCGTGTTTATAATGTGAACTCATGCAGTGTGGTGAGTACGAAGTATGGGAACGTGAACACGGACCATATACTGTTTGTCTGCAGTGGTGCATTCCATTCCTGCAAGCCGAGTGATATGCTTGCAGAGTTGCAAGGAAGACTACCAATTCGGGTTGAATTAAAAGCCCTCCAACGTGATGTAAGTGTGTGTAGCGTGTGTGCAACATCAAACGTACACTTTACATTAGCTTATATATTCATACACCCACCAGCTAGCACAATAATAATGTTTGTAATAGTGATGTATTATTTGCACGTTTAAAGATCTCTCTCTCTCTCTACAGACATGACTTGTTATATATTTACGATATAAACGTGTATATTTGTTTTTTTTTTTTAATCTCTCTGGTTTTACACGCACAAGAAAGACATACATATTATGTCACATATTAGTGTAGGATTATTTTAATATTTATATTACCTGCAATTTGAATTGATTATTTTTGAATTGATTATTTAATGCAGGACTTATACAGGATTTTAACTGAACCAGAAGTGAACATGATCAAGCAACAGCAGCTACTAATGAAGACCGAAGGGGTTGAGTTGATTTTCACAGAGGATGCTGTTAAGGAGCTTGCAAACGTTGCTGCAGAGGTGATTTTCTCATTTATACAGTTAATACATATTATATAATTATAAACGTATTGTTTTGTTGCGATATCCATAATTATCTGCTATTGAATGGTTTCTTTTGGTTTAAAGGTGAACAGGTCGCTAGATAACATTGGTGCAAGGAGACTGCATACGGTATATAGTTTACTTTGTGTGTGTGTGTGTGTGTGTGTGTGTGTGTGACAATTCCGAGGAGTGGTAATTGTCCCTGATATGATGTCAGATCGGGGATATCTCTGATTGATATATACTTACACACAGACTATGGTTTAATACACTTTGAGCAGGTAATTGAGAGAGTTGTGGAGGACATAAGCTTTAGTGCACCGGAGAAGGCAGGACAAACGGAGATTGTTGATAAGGAGGTAATTAAGTTTGCTAATGGGGTGTATTTAGAGCTAATTTTATTTAATTTTTTCTTCTTTCAGAAAGTGAGGAAGTCCGTAGGTGATCTTCTTAACAAGATGGATCTCTCCAAGTTTGTCTTGTAACTGGTACTACTTATTTGTGGAAAAAACTTTTCCTTCCTTTTGTGTGTGTGTGTGTCATCGAGTGTTTCTTAGTAATACTATAATAAAGCTTAATTATAGATAAACTTCATTATAGAAATATTATAAAAGCTGTCAAAATTAATGCAATCAAACCTGCATTTCATTTACTAATAGTTAAATTTTGACTCATTAACTTATCTAATTGAAAGCATGTCTAATTAACTTTAACACTTACTATTCCTAAGTAACTAACAAGACGATATGTATCAGATATCCATACTATCTGTAGCTGATATATCCAAGCCCGTTCCCATCCTCAATGCCATGACCATGGCTTCACCGGCTTCTGAAAAGTCTCTATGTTGCATCAACACCTCTTCAACAGAGTGACCATCTTGGCCAAAAGCTGGTAATGTCTCCTCAAATGGCCTCCCCACAATGAATCCCGCACCTTGAAACGACAGGTGTATACACATACGTTGTTTTGTGTGTGTGTGTGTGTGTGCTGTGTGGATGTATATAAAAGACACCTAAACAGGTATAAACATATGTACCGATGCATCTATTGAGAAATTTCAGACGTTATATATAGTTATTACGATAGTTATACTGCGCTATTAAGATGGATGTACATCACCATACGATGCGTATTCTGTTTCAGCGCATATAGGAGAAATATGTAATATACATGTGGGCGCTTTACATAGATACATGTGTGTGTGTGTTATGCATAAAGATGTTTATAATACCTGCGTAACAATATTTTGAAGCTGCAAACAGAGCTGTGGATTTCCAGGGCCTCGTCTGTTGTTCATCCACTCCACCCTTGTTCATCGGACGTCTGCCTCATATTGGACCAATCGTCTAGGTCCGCCACTCTCAGCCAAGATGTCTCTAACAGACTTCTGTTTGCCTCTTCTGAATACATCTCCAGCACTGTATATAAACTACTGTCAGATATACAGCACACACACAAACACATAAAGAGAGTCCGTAGAAAGAAACACTTACACAGCAAAAACTTCGAGCGATCTAAGTGTGAGATCCCTGTGGTTGCTGCTGAGGCATGTTTCCACCAGCTGGAGTGGTGACATGACTTCCAGGGTAGTAGCAACCCCTAACTCACTGGCAGCTTCCTGTTCTAAGCAGTAAAATCATCAATATAACATCACACCCACACACACATATACACACGTACACACGTACCTGAACAGCTAGAAGTTTCAAGTCAGCGTCAATCTGAACTGACGTACCATGAATACCGCGTTCTCCACCTAAAATAAATATATATTTTAACTTAATAAAAGCATAATTCCTGTGTGTACTACAATATAAAAAGACTACAGTAGTAATAAACTTTGTAAATGGTATAACATATTGTTACTCATATTATTAATTAATGGTATCCTTTAGTTATTAAGAGCGCTATCATTGCTATTGCGAGACTAGACCATATCATAAGTAATAAAATTATTACCATGATTTGTTGAACTACAGTACATGTTAATCGGTAAAAGGTCATTCAGTGTGTGTGTAAACCTGCAGATTATCATTGAAACTAACCTGCCAGAGCTGAGAGCTTTGCAAGATACAGTAACTTTCGACGTGCAGCAAGTGTTGACTTTTGATCCTGAATTACGGGAACCGTGATGGCATTGCCTAAAAGTATTCAGAGAAGCCTAGTTATAATATGTATATATACAAGGGGTGCATTTATGATGAGAATAATAAATATAATGAGCATGAGTATACGGCCATTAGAAAATAATATTAGAAATGGGTGCAGATGAGTGTATACAAGAGAAATGAATAACAAAACATAAACAGGCGTATAAGTAAAAACCATATATAACAAATTGTATGTATAGATAAAGGTCTATAAATGTGTATATCCATATAACGTCATGTGTGTGTGTTGTGTGTTTTGATTAAACTAGAACCTATATTACACAACAATAAGATAGAAGTATAAAACCAAAATAATGAGAATAATAAGTAAACATTGGATACAAACGTGTGTATGTGTGTGCATATTACCACTGATGTCTACCATAAAAAATCTCTCTCTCTCTCTCTCTCTCTCTCTCTCTCTGCGTGCGTGCTCACCTGAAACAGCTAAAGAGTGCATAGCAGCAGATGCGATGTTGAAACGCCTGAGAAAAAGGTCATGAAGCCATGAGAGTGATTTTTGGCCTTGTAGGAATGTAGCCAGGTCATCTTTAAACTCTTCACCCAATCGCAGTAGCTTTGCATGCTGGCCTGTTTTCAAAAACTGCTCAAACACGAAGATACTAAAGCGCCCCTCTTTCAGTCCCATGCTTTCTTGCTGAATAAGGTTACATATTAATTAGAACTCGCCTCCATATGTAAAGTAGAAGTTCCTGATCTAGGCTCGTTCTTACGCATGTTTTCTAGGTAAGGTGTATGTGTGTGTTGTGTGTGTGTGTGTTGTGTGTGTGTGTGTCTATATATACACACACGCACAGAGACGTACACACAAAGGTATTAATTATTGTATACGTACCATAAGTCTGCGTAACACTCTATATCGTTGAGGTCAATACATATTTCCCATAGCGTCTGATAGCCTGCATGCCTCCGTGCCAAAGCCAACAGAAATGCATATCGCTCCTTAATATTTCCAGTCTCTTCTCCTCAGCATCATCCTCTCCTCCGTCCACATTCTGGATTCAAAGATATTTAAAACTAACAATACACATAATCACACATACTCACAGACGTCCATCATGTATACATAAAGATATATACGACTTAGCATATATATAATGTAGTATACACACACACAGCGCTTTCGCTATATCATATATTGCATTCTCAACTATACAATACTTTTGAAGCATGCGTAGACGTAATTAGTACTTCAGTAATATATCGTATGATATCAATAAAGACAAACAAAGCTATACCTGAGAAATATATTCCGCCATTTCTTTATCATGCTGCTGAATCACAGAAAGAATATTATCCCTTCTGGCCCAGTACTCTCGTTGTAATCCTCGAAATTCCTCTCGCGTCTATATACATGTAATACATATTATGAATAGAGGTGTTACATGGTATATGCACCCATATTAGATGTGCTTCTAAAAGGTGCGTGTGTGTCCGCGTGCGCATAAAGATTATACTATAATGCATAAGAACGGGTGTGCATGTGCGTGTGTGACATACTCGAGTTTTGCAGCAATAGCTCCAGCGTAGCTTTCCAAAAGAACGTCGGCCACTTCTTTCAACCATTCCATGGGCTTCTCCTTCAACTGAAGATTGACCTCGACCTTTAACACATACAGATAATGTGAAAACGTATATATAACACATAATATAATAAAATGGAACGAGTTCAAGAGATGTATTTACATTAAATATAACATACAGTATGCTTTGATACAGACACGTGTGTATGCATGTTTCTAGCCGTGTATTGAAAAACTGCAAAAGGCCTTGCAGCAAATGCCCATTGAGGGCATTTTGCCATGATGAGACAATACTGTAACAATAATAATAGTAATGATATATCTGTTTTGTTCAAACTAACCTGCGTAAGTTGGCTTGCCAACTTCCCTAACCCGGAACGAACGGTTGGTTTGCAGTACCACGGTGTTAACCTTCTAATGAAGGATACCAAGCCTGCTGTGTATCCCTGTGCTCTAATGCCGCCTTTATGCAAAGAGTGCACGCCTCTGATAGTTCACATAAGCGCTCGATTTGTGAATCCCCCTGTCAACAAAAACGCCCGTATATAATACATGACTTACTATTAGTAATATATATATAGACAACTATTCTATCTATCTATCTATACATATCCATACATACATACATACATACATCAACATACAGAGAGAGATGAATTACATAAGAGTAATATATACCTTGCCAATGATAGATTCAATGTGTTCTTCAATGCACTCGAAGAAATCTTCTAAATCAGAAACACGCGTGAAGAATACTTCAACCTTTTCCTTGTCCATGAGCGTCACATTCTTCCTCCGTGCCCTCTCTCCTACTAGATGCACGGTCTCCCAGAGTGCCCCACACAAGTCTCCTTGTACAGATTCAGCTCGGCTGTTGTACATGTCCTTGAGCTTTAGCATGCCCACAAGCTTCTCACCGTGTTCCATTATAGTGTGAAGACTCACTCCTGAAAAGAGGTTTTTTATATGCACACAAACGTTCACACGCACACACGCATCCATGTGTGTGTGTGTGTATTACTGCATACAACACACACGCACATGGTGGCTTCATATCGATGGGATGCAATATACAGTTTGACATGATGGTGGTTCTCACTAAATGTAATTTCTGTACACAATATAATATAATCAGTAATTTAGACGTACTTAGTTGGTGTTGAAGAACTTCATGGCATTTTGACGCCGCCAGAAAATTCAGATACTGTTGGTGTCGCTTCTGCTTTTCAGCCAGCTGCGAGGCAATGGCCATATTCACAGCTACTCCTGCCCCCTGGTTTAGTTAACCCCTATTAGATTAAGCTACCAAATCTATATGTATAGAACTGCACACACACAGACGCGCACGCACAAAATATTTATATATATATACAAGAAACCTTTATGATGGTACAAATTAACAATTCATTTAAACCCGTTACATATTAATCGTATATAGAGTATTTGCACATTGGTCTGTTCGAAATCGTAAATTCATTTGTAATAAGTAAAACGACATGTATATATAAACTATATCGTACACTAATATGTTATCATTATATGTAAGAAGATTTCAACAGCCTTATATATGGATTAACTATAAATATACTAAGAGACTCGGTATATAGAAGCATAAAATACATCATGCAGACACAAGCGTATCTGCGCGCCTGTCTATTTATGTTGGTATATAAATATATCGGGGCAACATTAATACACCTACCATATACAACACACATTACCTCCTGGTGCCCAGTGTTTAGCAATTGTGTCAACAATGAACTTGCTGAAACGAGAAAATATGTTCATTTCACATCTTGTTCAAAGGCTCCAGCTCTTTGAAGTTTTTCAAGGACCCCAATTGCCTGTCTGTTTGTCAAATAGCTCTGAAATAACCTTCCAATAAGTGCTTCCGCTTCTTCGTCCTGAAGTGGACGCTGGCTAGGATCTTTGTAAGAGCCTACAATAAAGTGTTACACATGTATATATCAAGCATCCATTACATCACACAACACACACGGTCACAGAGATTACATACTATAGCATTTTCTTATGCCAAGAATATAAGTATAAAACATTATAGAGACATGTATAGAGACACAGGATATGACCGGAACGAACAAAAATGAGAAAATTCAGCAATAATTATCTATTGTTAGCGGATATCCTTTGTACAGTAAAGACAGACAGACAGACACACACACACACACACACACACACAGATATATATATATATATATATATATATATATATATATATATATATATATATATATATATATATATATATATATATATATATATATATATATATATTTGCTTGCTTACCTTTTCCGAATTATCAAAAGCCTTGAGGCGTAGAGAGGACTCTGCCAGGCTCTTTCCCTCCTGATCGAGTAGAAGATCAATGACTTATGAATCAAAATACTAGATCAATGATTTATGAATCAAAATACCAAAATTTTAAATCACTTCTATATATAATCTGTTACAGGTAAAGTGAGTCAACAATATATCTAGAGATAACTAGCACTCTTAACTTGCAACAGTACAACTTTCATAGGCCACCATTGCACTATAATATCAACCGTTATCCATACATTAAGATGATGCTTAGTATGAATAAAGTGCATACAGGTATAAAACCAACCTCATTAGCGCTTCCCTTGCGTGAAAGACTTCTTTCAGGAGGCTCAACAGCACTGAGAAGCACTGCCTTCTCAGGAATTCCCCAAACTCCAGCCTGTCCAGGAATAATTGTTAATTCCATGTACATATAGCATGTAAGTGTGTATATAGAAATATGCATGTATGCACACCTTTTCCGTGAGCACGAGCCAAGCACCCTCCTCATTCTCATCCACCGAAGGCACAACTGCAGCATCCAAAACTCTTCCAGCGTCCCATGCTAAGTGAAAGTTACTGTTAGCTAGTACTTAATAGATAATTAATTAGCATAACAGTGACTCACTCACCAACACTGAGACATACATACACATATAACATTAATATATATACACATATAACATTAGTGTGACCCATATGTGTACATAAAGTACAGTTAGATAATTCCAGAGACCATATATATCAATATAAGATACTATGATATTACGATTGGTTATAATAGCATACCAAGGTCGAATTGATATAGTCGACCAACTCCATGCAAATAATGGGAGATTGTCGCCGTACCATCTGGTGCCAAAACCAAACGATCCGACGGGCTTCCCACCGACGCGTAGCCGCATTCCGTACAAGAACTCTTCTTCCTCAACACGAGCTTTTGGTAGAATCACCTGAACAGGGGCTTTCTTCTTTAAATACTTCGCCTGTAATTTTAAATCACTCAGTTAGTATATACATGAACTTAAAAAGTATTTTTATTGGTAATAATACATATATCTATGTTAGTATATATAATATTAATAGTGGTGTTTATTTTTTACCATATAAGTTATGTGTGCATGCGAGCTATAGAAACACGTTCAATCACAAATATATTGACTAGTTCTACACAAATACATAATTACAGCTATATTATACTATTATTACCTCTGCGCTTAATGGTGCTGGTGTAAAAAGGTGAGAAGAAAGTATTGCATGTAGCTTGAGTTCGTAACTCGGTCTTTAGAGAGTGAAGCAGCTAAAACCGTCAGATTCTTCTCCTTGCTCACTTGCAGATCAAGTAACCACACCTGCTTCTGTCCCGTAAGATCTGCTCTTACCTGGAAACAGTTTCAGGTCCACGTCTATGCATGGGGTATATACATATTTACAGTGTACATAGATATGTACATAAGTATATCTTTAGCGGGCATACACACTAATACTTTAGATATAAGCAACAATACAACAGACACACGTGCGCGAGAGCGCGTATGCACCTCGACATCCTCCGAAATATCGTATGCCCAAACTTTTGATACTTTGCCACTTTTGAGAAGTTCCACTTCATAGCATTCTATACCCCTCGGAGTGAGAACTAAACACTCCTGTAACATTGCATTGCTTAGTTATGTTATAATTATAAAATAGTTAACTATAGCTTTGCAATATAGCTATATTATCTAACAGCACGCACATACCCGATTTGATTATTTTGAGAAAGCCAAACAAGTGAATGCCTAGCTCCTGAACTGCTAAAATCAAAAGGCCCAAAAGAATTCTCGATTTTAGTGGATTCATTGGTTATGCACTGTTGAGAAATCCCTGCAATATTCAAGTATATGAAATAAATATGCAAATAAATACTGCATATAATATAAGTCACAGTTATTAATAATATTCGGGAAATTCTGGTACAAATATGTTCGTTTACATAAGGACTAAATACCAAAGGACTGCAGTCGAACCTCCAGAGTTCACTTGAGCAGCTTGCAATAGCCACACATTCAAAGTTCTTAGTTCCTGAAACTATGAGTGAGGAACTCACTGGCTTCTGGTTTGAAAAAGACGGTCTAAATCTGCAAGTAGATTGTGAAAAACATATTAGTCCAATTTGACTTATATGTGCTGACGCACACATATCCATATGTATGTACTAGGCATATGTAATGATTGATGCATATGTACATATCTGTGTACGTACCTGTGAGTATGCACGTCAATGTATACATGTATGTAGTGTATACATAGATGCAGTATGTATCCGTATACTATATATTTACACGTGTGTATAAATAGATGTATGTTTGTGTGTGTTTTACCTATCTGGGCTGACTACTGGAGGCATTGTTGAGAATATATCTGGCCAGTAAACGAGTGCTAGACTTTTCTGACTGCATAAAGAAGACTGGCGTGTTTGGTTTCCTTCCCAGATGAGAGCTGGCGTGTGATGATTCGAACGAGCCATGTGTTACCGTGCTTGGGATCGATCTGACCGTCAGATGTGCAGAGCTGTGCCGGTACGGTGAGGATTTGCAGTCTGACGACGATTGATTGTCTAGATGGCTCCATACAAAGAGTTGGTTTTGTATAGTACCCACGATAGACCGGCTTCTCCTCCATTCCACCCCGTGCTTCTGTAATATAACACATCCATCCATCCATCCATCCATACATACATCATACATACATAATACATCATACATATATATATATACTATATATATATATATATATATATATATATATATATTATTCACAGTTTAAACACAAAACATATCCTATTTGCATTATCATACTCTAGGATATTCATCGCCAAATTACTTATCATACATAACCAGAGACACTATGTCTATGGATTCTTATACAATATCTAGACATGTTTTACAACCCATATATAGACAGACAAACTGACCTGAACGATGTAGAGGAACTGCCTCGGCAACAAGAGACCTGAGTTGGTGAGGAAAGTCACATACAAAAACAGGGTCGCAGCCATCTGCAGCTGATGATTTCTCACCGCTCTTAAGAATTGGTGCCACTCTGCAAATTTCACAATTATTAGCATAGTATGCATATAAATATGAACTATATACTATACAAATGTATAATTCATAATTATATGCATTCAAGCATAAATAAAATAATTTTTCAAACACTACCCAGAGAACATTGGACGAGCTACATTTATATTTACTGAATGCATCAACACATAAGCGTTGTAAATATCCAATATTTTGGACAATTCCCCATATAGACAAATACACCATTGAGTAAACAAAATACCTACATTGTAAGAGGCGCGCACGGAGACATACACACAGAAAAAAAAAAGGCAAATTTCGACTCAAGACTTGCAAGAAACACATTGTAAATCAAACATGAAATTGTATCAAACACGCACACACGCACAAACATAGACACACACCTGAAAAGATGCTTGGGAAGAGATTGCGGCAGATTTCCAACACAGGAGAAGATTGAAGCAAACCTGAAGTCGGCGAGTCAGTCACATTTGTGTCTGCAGAAGATTGCCGCAGCGGTGCCTTCCGCGCGGACCGCGTTCGTACAGCCGGAGAAAACATCTTTCTCTAAACCCTGAGAACTCTGCTTTAGGGTTTGTGTTCATGATTTAGGGTTCTTACGACAGTGCTGAATGAAATCTGTGTCGGATCGTCTGTGCGCCTAGGAAAGGTATAGGTTCTAGATCGGAGATCTGGCTATGGCGTCTGCAGAATCGGTCACGGCGGTTGAAGAACAAGATAAATGGCTCGCAGATGCTATGGCGCTCGTCCAGCACAATGCTTTCTTCATGCATCGGGCACTGGTAAGAATTTGATTTTTCTATGTGTAATCAAAATCAGCATCAAAATCATTTTAAGCATAATCTTGCTAGATAATCGCTCTAATCTATGCATGATCTAGCCTTTATATGGAAAGTCGCAGTTTTGATCCAAAACATACATAGAAGCAATGTGTGTATTATCTATCAAGTAAATCACTTTTTTTGCAGGATAATAATAATCTGCGGGATGCATTGAAATACTCTGCTCAGATGCTCTCGGAACTTAGAACATCCAAATTATCTCCTCAAAAATACTACGAACTATGTAAGTTGTGTTATACTTACTATCTCAGTAAATCTTAAGCGGTAGCTAGATTTATGAACTAGTATACATACTGCTTTACATCATAAATAAATCTGATATAACTATTATATCTAGGCAGCATATGTATATTTTCGAGTCTTACTATATATAACTAGCTAAAATAACTTTGATGAATTAGATTATATCCATTTCAGACATGAGGAGCTTTGATGAATTGCGGAAGCTAGAAATGTTCTTTAAAGAGGAGGCGAAGCGGGGTCGTACAAATGCTGACTTGTACGAGCTTGTTCAGCACGCTGGGAACATCTTACCCAGACTGTAAGTCGTACTTCTTTTATTCATTATGGTCTTTTAAGTAATTAATCACTTCCACTAACTTTATAAAAAATGATACATAGTGCTAATACAAGTGTTTCAGATATTATTGATCACAGTGGGTTCAGTATACATAAAATCGAAGGAAGCTCCTGCCAAGGATGTCTTGAAAGATTTGGTGGAAATGAGCCGTGGCGTTCAACATCCCATTCGAGGATTGTTTCTGAGAAGCTATTTGGCTCAAATTAGTCGAGATAAGTTGCCAGATGTTGGTTCTGAATATGAAGGGTAAGCTTATAGTAGTATGAAATGATATAATAACGTTGTGTCTGTGTGTGTGTTTTTGAAAGTTATGTTACATATCTTTTCCTTGTAATTATTTTCACTTTCTTGTTTGACTTGTAATAAATGTGAACTTCATAGTGTTGAACGATAGGCACTCAAACTGTAGTCCTATGAAGGCTAAGCTGATAGGATTTATGAAAGTATGTACATATATACCCCGATTATAGTCTTATTCGTTGAGTTAGACATAACTAATTTATATTGGGAGTCTAATGCTATAGCCTACTTATAATACCTATGCTAATTCGCATACACAAGTTCTGTTTGTTTTGATTGTTTTGTGCATTTTTCATTATAGGGAGGGAGGGACTGTCATGGATGCGGTCGAATTCGTGCTTCAAAACTTCACTGAGATGAACAAACTATGGGTCCGCATGCAACATCAGGTAAAAGCTGTTAAACTTCGTTTTGCTAGCGGGGTTCTGTATTCCATGGATTGTTGGATGTCCGTTTGTGTCTATGTACACTCACATAATACATAAATATATGGGTTGTCCGTGAAAGACTGTTCCTTGAATATTCCTTATAAGGAACATTCTTCATATAGGACAGAGTCTTTCTGAACATAGCTATGCGTATGCAGGCGTTTATATGAAAATTGCTAAAGCTATGAAGCGGGTCTGCAGGGTCCAACTCGGGAGAAGGAAAAGCGGGAGAAGGAACGTAGACAGCTGCGCGATTTGGTATGTCCTTACGTTATCAATATTTAGTCAATATTTGGTGTGTTCTTTACTTCATTTAACCATGATGCCTATATTTACTTAGGTTGGTAAAAATCTTCATGTTCTGAGTCAGCTAGAAGGGGTAGATCTTACTATGTACAAGGATGTGGTGTTGCCGAGGGTACTAGAACAGGTGAATTTCTATCCGCATACATAACACATACTTGAAAAATGTCTTAAATGTTATTATATCAGGTTGTAAACTGCAAAGACGAAATTGCACAATACTACCTAATGGACTGCGTTATTAAGTTTTTTCCGGGACGACTTTCATTTGCAAACGTTGGAGCCCTTGCTTGGAGCATGTCTCAACTACAGGTGAGTTTTGTTTTGCAAAATATTGTAGTATCAGCATTACAAAAATATGATAATATGTCTTCCAATGCATTATATTATGTATAAAATCTCAGATTAATGTGATTATATGTGTATTTCAGCCAACCGTTGATGTGAAGACTGTAATGGCCCAGCTTATGGATCGCCTGTCAAATTATGTTGCTTCATCACCAGAGGTACGTATATTATACTTATATATGCATATATAATCAACGAATTCTATGTCTATCTGTAGAAAACAGAAATTTGTATCACGCAGAAAGATAATTTTGGAATGTATGCAGGTTCTTCCAGAAATTCTGCAAGTAGAAGCCTTCAGCAAACTTAATACTGCTACTATGAAGGTATACTTGTTTATCTATATTATGTGATAGCATCATACTAAATATTTGTGTGATCATTATTATGTGTAGGTAATAGATGCACAACCTGATATGCCATTGGTCGGAGCAGTCGGCCTTTTTGTTGCTCTTTTGACATTCACATTGAGAGTACATGCGGATCGGTTGGATTACGTGGACCAAGTTCTGGTAAGCAGTCGTATGTATGTATGTATGTATGTACCATACCATCCACACACACAGACACACTTGTATACGTATACACATGCATACGTGGATAGGTTTATATATAGTCACACACATGAACGCATTAGTTCAATCTATATAATAATAATTTGCCGTATACAAGTCAGTCTCTATATACCCACACCGATATACTTAAAATCAGCTAGCGGTTAATGGAATAATAAATGGATGTTTATGGTATTGGTACTTAGTATGTACGCACTTTCGTACTTGTATATACATTTGTTATATGGAGGTATGCATTTAGGTGAAATAATGTATGTCAAATTTAATGCTCGAAACTGAAGTTCAGATATATTGAAGACTCATAGTTTTAGTTCTATAACAACTACAAGTGTAATCAGTAGTTATTTAGATACTACCGCATTCAGATGTACATACTGTATCCAATACTACATATATGCATATTTAAATATATGTATATACATTTCATGTAATGACTATATTATTCCGTTTGCAGGGTGCATGCCTTAGGAAACTTGAAGGAAAAGGGAAGGTTAAGGATAACAAGGCGACAAAGCAACTAGTAGCCTTGCTAAACGCACCATTAGAGAAATACAATGACGTGGTAACGGTGTTAAAGCTTAACAACTATTCAGGAGTGATGGATTGCTTGGATTACGAAACCAACAAGAGCATGGCTGTGACCATAATTCAGTGCATCATGAAAAGTAACACCTACATAACAAGTGTGGATAGGGTATGTATATACACATTATTGTGTCTGCAATATATAACACATACGTATGTTATTCATAGTATGTGCGTGATAATTATTACGTGTATGTTGTGTCTGTGCTTTATAATGATGTGAGTGGTGTGCATGTCCGCTCACAATTATGAGTAACACATTATTCCATACAGGTGAATGCTCTTTTTAAGCTCTTAAAAGAGTTAATCAAGGACAGTGAAGGCAGTCCAGCAATTGACGAGGCAAGCATCTACAGTACACACACACACACACACAATTGTGTGTACGCATGCTACCATAATGCATATCGATTGGACATGTAGATTAAATATAGACATCTAGGTAAAGTTAAGGTACTAAGCTTTATATAATTGTTCATGTATGTGTGCAACTGCAAGCAATTCCTCTTTTTAGTATTTATATGATAAATATTAAAGTTATATTACTAAATTTCTTTCAGATTGATGAGGAAGATTTTCAAGAGGAGCAGAATTTGGTGGCTAAACTGGTTCATATGATGCACAACGATGATGAGAAGGAAATGTTTAAAATATTGGAAGCAGCCACTCAGCATTTTCGACAAGGGGGCCCAAAGCGTCTTTCTTTCTCTCTGCCTCCTCTTGTATTCTCAGCATTGAAGGTGTGTATATATATATATATATATATATATACAAGTTTATGAGTTGATATAAATCATGTGTATTTCTGTGATTCGTTATTAACATTTTATAATGTTAGCTTACAAGGTCCCTTCAATTGCAAAACGCAACAGATGACGGTCCAGTCTCATCAAAGAAAGTATTTCAGTTTTTACATCAGGTAATCAAGAGAACCGCCTACTTAAATGTTTATCATTAATTGCTTGTTTAAACTGTTGTATGCAGACCATTGAGATGTTGTGTAGTGTTCCTGCTCCTGAGCTAGCGCTACGCCTTTATTTACAATGTGCGGAGGCTGCCAGTGACTGCGACCTGGAGCCTGTTTCTTACGAATTCTTTACTCAGGCGTTCATACTCTATGAAGAAGAAATTGCGGTATATGAGTGCATGTGTGTGTGTATAAATATACCTGTACTCTGTCTTCTTAAGAAGAGGTATAAAGGATGAATCACAGGTATATTTATATGCACGGCATATACAGATATATGACGTGCATTTGTGTGTATATTAATATACCTGTACTCTGTTGATTCATATACCGTATACACCTAAAAGACACTCCTATGTATAAATAATGTACCTGTGCTTTCCAGGATTCAAAAGCTCAAATAACGGCAATGCACCTCATCATTGGAACATTACAGAGAACTAATGTCTTCGGTGTAGAAAATAGAGACACACTTACACACAAAGCTACAGGGGTGAGTAAAATATAATCAGGGGTGAGTATGACTTTAATTTTTTTATTTTATATTTTGTCACAGTATTCTGCAAAACTACTACGTAAACCAGATCAATGCCGAGCGGTATATGCATGCTCTCACCTGTTCTGGAATGACCATGGTGGAACACAAGATGGAGAGAGGTCAGTCGTTCTAATACTTAATTACATTCATCAAATTAACTCTACAAACAGACGTATAGAAAAGAGAGTGAGCATATGTTCCTATAATACTGGTTCAAAGAGCTTAGATTGTAGGTACACGCAGTAAATTACACAACATGCATATTACACACAAAAGATTAATAATAATTTTTACAGGGTTCTCTTGTGTTTGAAACGTGCCCTGAGGATTGCAAATGCTGCCCAACAAGTGTCTAGTGCAACTAGGGGGAGCAGCGGACCGGTGACTCTCTTTGTTGAAATTCTAAACAAGTGAGTAATCTCTCTCTCTCTCTCTCTCACACACACACACACGATGTGAATAAAGCGTTTACATGTATGTGTATGTATATACTTAGACATTATTGAAGTATATGAAACTTCCGAGTCATTTAACAGATTGAGATGTGAATGCTTATAGGTATCTGTATTATTTTGAGAAAGGAGTGCCTGCAGTGGCAAGTAGCCTGGTTCAAGGACTATTGGAGCTAATTATGACCGAAACTCAGAGTGAGAACACATCCAAGGATCCTGCTGTTGATGCTTTCTTTGCCAGCACGCTGAGATACATACAGTTTCAGGTGTGTGTGTGTGTGTGTGTGTGTGTGTGTGTGTGTGTGTTCATAGTTTGTGTATGTGTGTTGCTACCTCTCTCTCTCTCTCTCTCTCTCTCTCTGTGTTTGTTGATGTTTGCGGATGTGTCTGATGTTGAATTTGTTTATACAGAAGCAAAAGAGCGATGCACCAGAACGCTACAGCAGCATTCAAGTCTAGAAACTGGTTCGTGTATATTCATTATGCTAATAAAGAGCTGCCATCTTTTTCCATTTAATACCGGTCCATTATTATCGTTAGTTATACACAGTTTTTAACTTATCTAATTACTATATGCACATCTTGTATAAGCTACATGTTCCACATTTAGAATATATAATGTGGGTGACACACACACACACAAGGAGACCAATTAATGTGTGTGTGTGTGTAGGGAGAGAGACAAATACCATGTGTATATACAGAGGATATGATGTACTCTATCCACGTCTGCTATAATAGTTGTTATTGTGGGGTCATTCAAATGTCGTATCGATCACTTATTGGTCTTTAATTATTAGTTTATGATTCCACTGCGAATAATAATAAAATATATGTATTTAAATTTATTTGGATAACTAAGATATATACGGAGGTATATTCTAGAAGTTATCTTACAGTTTATAATATAATAAAGTTGACATTCGTTTAAATACGGAACATTATATGTCAAAAATTTATGATGGTAAGAATATCATGTATTGATTGAGTGGGACCTTATCGAGTCTCAACTACTAGTCATGTCGTATAACCACATAATAGTGCGGTCGTGCGTGCGTGCGCGCGCGTGTGTGTAGAGAGAGGGTTAGGGTTATGTGTAGGGTTTAAGGGTTTAGGGGTTAGGGTGGGTTTAAGGGTTTAGGGTTAAAACGTATACATACGTACATACATACTGTGCATTGGAAAGTTGCAGCAGCCAGTTGTTTGTGTTGAAAAACAATCAATCACTTATTCTGGTTGTGTGAGTGATCATAAAGCGAAAGCAAGCTACGGGGGCCCATAGATTTCCGACAGATCGTGATTTCTCAACCAAGAGCATTCTATGTGGTCTCAGCACCATCTCTCTTTTATTTTACTCTTGCAGCCTTTCCAATGGATTCACACTTCATATACACACGCCAATCACGCACGCACTCACCTGGCGTACGTAAGTTGATGATAGCAAGTCAACATTGGCGGGTCATTAGCATCCAGCTGGTGGCCACGAGAATAACTTATGGAGGGCTCGTTGAATCATTTCCAGAAACCATCAAACTCTCTGTATCTATATAAACAACATTGTCCCTTGCATTCATTTCATACCTCACGTCTTCCCACATTGTGTGCTCTATAAGCATATACAGTTTATCACATAGTTCATCCATTGCCATTGTATATGTGGCAATGAAGAATCTATCAAAGCTAATAGTTGTCATCTTTTCCATCTACATTTTCCATGTCGCCCAAGCGCGAGACAAGGTGTTTCCCCAGTTTAAAAATCACACCCACAAGGTTGATAAGTCGTCCGTATCAGTAACCAGTTACAAAACTGGTAAACTAACAACTGATAACCACACAGTCACAGTCACAGCTTCCAGTCATGCTGCATCAACCTCGAAAAATGCTGCCCAACCCGACGGCCTACTTGGAGACCTCGGTGGTTTGGCTGACGGGATAGTGGGGGTGTCCTTGGTGGTCTAACTGGTCGTGGTGGTAGTGGGGCTGGTGTAGGTGCTGGTGTTGGCATTGGTGCTGGTCAAGGCCGTGGCGGTGGTTCTGGTTCGGGACGGGGATATGGATCCGGTTCTGGGTCTGGTTATGGAGGTGGCAGTGGATATGGTTCTGGCTCTGGTAGTGGATATGGATCTGGGTCTGGTTCAGGCAGTGGATATGGCTCTGGGTCCGGTTCAGGTTACGGAAGTGGTGGTGGTAATGGAGGTGGTGGATATGGTTCAGGTTCTGGGTCTGGTACAGGTTCGGGTTACGGTAACGGCGGCAGTGGATATGGTTCGGGGTCAGGGTCTGGGACAGGCACCGGTTACGGAACTACTAGGAATGGTGTAAGTGGACATGGTTCCGGTTACGGGTCTGGAACAGGGTCAGGTTCAAGTTATGGTAGTGGTGGGAATGGAGGTAGTGGATATGGATCTGGTTCAGGGTCCGGTTCGGGTTCTGGCTATGGAAGTGGCGGGAATGGAGGTAGTGGGTATGGTAGTGGTTCCGGGTCTGCTTCGGGTTCCGGCTACGGAAGTGCTGAGAATGGAGGTGGCGGATACGGTAGCGGTTCCGGTTCCGGTTCAGGTTCAGGTTCCGGCTACGGCGGAAGTGCTGAGAATGGAGGTGGCGGATACGGTAGCGGTTCCGGTTCTGGTTCCGGTTCCGGCTACGGAAATGGTGGGAATGGAGGTGGCGGATACGGTAGCGGTTCCGGTTCTGGCTCCGGTTCCGGCTACGGAAGTCGGGGGAATGGAGGTGGCGGATACGGTAGCGGTTCCGGTTCTGGCTCCGGTTCCGGCTACGGAAGTGGTGGGAATGGAGGTAGCGGATACGGTACCGGTTCTGGGTCTGGTTCCGGTTCCGGCTACGGAAGTGGGGGAATGGAGGTAGCGGATATGGTACCGGTTCTGGTCTGGTTCCGGTTCCGGATACGGAAGTGGTGGAATGGAGGTAGCGGATATGGTACCGGTTCTGGGTCCGGTTATGGGAGTGGTGGAAATGGAGGTAGCGGATATGGTACTGGTTCTGGATCCGGTTCCGGAACTGGTTACGGGAATGCAGGAGGCAGCGGTCATGGTTATGGATCTGGGTCTGGATATGGTAGTAGTGGGGGAGCGTAAAGGAGATCGATCTATTTAATTTAATAACAATGCATTTTACATTGTAATTTTTTACAATTACAATAGAACATGTCTTATGATTTACTAATGCGTACACAAACACACACACACACACACATGTTAAAAAGAAAAAACGTTGTGTTGAATTGAAAACAAAGTGTTTAATTCTTAGGTGGAACAGTGGTTCTATTATGGAGATAGTTCTTCCTGCGGATTCTAATCTTAAGATATAGTCGCTGCTTACCTCCTGGCAAGGGCAAGTCAGGTGGCAGCCTTATTGGCACTTCGAAGTGCCCTAAGCTTGTTAAGGGCTCGGGTAGATCGAAATGTCCTGCTTGTGCTTCAATCCGTAGCTGTCTCGCGACCTGCTAACATATATATCATACATATATCTGCTGTGTGTGTGTGGTGTGTGTATATATATAGATAGATAGATAGATAGAGAGAGCGAGAGAGAGAGGGTCTTTACCTCTTGCAACCAGATCTTGAGCAGTAACAGGAAACCTCAGAGTCGTGGGATCCTTGACAATTTTTGTACAACACCTGTAACCTCATAATGCTAAGTACCAAGATATAAAGGTTTGAAAAAAGAGACAAGTTTCTATATATATCAAACATTTTCCAACAGAGACACATATTGTATATACAGCGGATAAGAAACGTACACATAAACTTACGATCGAACACTTATCAATGTTTGTATGCATGCATGTGTGTGTGTGTGGAATAGTTTACCAGGCCGCGTGTATCAAACCGGTGCAGCATTCTCTCAACATCACGACCTTGTTCTTTCTCTTGCTTTCTCCGTTCAAGTTCTTCTGCTCCTTCTTTAGATATAGTTGGTGGAAAAAACTATACCAAAGAAAACCATCACAATCATATATAATCAATTGTGTGTGTGTGTGTGTTTAAGTATACATGGTATGAAGAGGAGCGTCTTGGTACGTACTTTGAGGTTCTGCTTGACTAAATTCACATTATTTTCAATTGCAGGCATTGCTTTTAGCTGCGGGCACAAATAATTTCGTGCATAGCCAGCTGATACTTTGACAACATCCCCTGCTTCCCCCAATCTATCAATACTCTGTAGTAGGACCGAATTATAATGGAAATTGTTCATGAGTATTAGAATATATATACACCTCTGTGAGAATAACTTCGATTTGCTTCTTGACATGCCTGACTTGCAATGCGGAAGCTCCAGAGCCGCCAAGCCATGTCTGAAAATGGCTTAAACCCTGAACCCACATAAAACTCAGATGTGCAAGAGATTACCTGTTGATGGAGGAGCTGATGGACTCTCGAAATGCTGCTCGAGCTACCAAGACGACGAGCGATCAGACCCATCCCGCAGACGCCCTACCACATTAGGGCTCTTAAGTTGTATATTAATAATAACAATGTACATATTCTTATTTTGCATATCACTAAATACATGCTTTCTTATTTCCGTAAATGACCATGTTCGTTATTCATCGCACACATACTGATATATACATACACACACACACACACACACACACACACACACTTAAACGCGATTATTTCAAAACTCTACTAATTAATCAAAGAGCAGTAAGCTGCTGTACATTGATGGGAGTAGCTTCAGGAGAGGTTCCATTGTAGAAGCTAGTGGCAAGAACAAGGTTGGCTGCTTCAGTGGGATGAAAAGGATCCCAAAACAATACTCATCCCTATTCTTGCACAAGTTCGAAATAGGCATGCAAGCAAGTAAACCATTCAACTTTCCCAGTCCACAACACCCCTCGTCGGTAACCTTAAATCCTGTAACAAAGATATCACATACACACACGCCCACACACACACGCACCATATGATTCTGGAGACTGGACCATGTCCATGAACTTGTCATACCCATGAGCAAATACAAACCGTGCTTCAGGAAGTTGCTTAGGTAATCTTCCATCTAACTGTTCCTTAACACCGGCATTAAAGCCTTTAACATAGTTATTCACTGAAGAAAGAACACTTCTGGTCAGATGTCCTCATTATCTGGTTAGGAATGCACCCAAGCGGACCCACTCCGAACACCACCATCTTTCTTGCACCAAGATCATAAAGCCTCTGCAAGTCGCATGTTTATATATATATATATATATATATTATATATAGAGAGAGAGAGAGAGAGAGAGAGAAGAGAGAGAGAGAGAGGAGAGAGAGAGAGAGAGAGAGAGAGAGAGAGAGAGAGAGAGAGAGTGTGTTCACCGATAGTTGCTCAGCGTATGTTTGTACGAGCATATCCTGGAATTGAGATGAATTATACTGTAGCGGTGTGGGAGAGAAGATGACGAGGTAATTATTAATGTAGTCATTAGCTCCAAATTCCACCATATATATAGACTTTGCAAGCAGTTCGTTAGTTTTTTCCACACCAAGCTCTTGGGAGAACCTCTGTTTTGTACTCGCGAAGGAATCCAGCTGCTGGTTGAAGGATATTCTCGATATCTGTAAAACAGTCAACAGTCGGTAAAACTATATGCAAGTCAATGGTCAAATGTAGTCAACGGTCAATGATCGACTTACGTAATTCAACCCTGTAGCATCTAGAATGCCTGCAAGCTCCGGATGCATAATTCACACCGTGAATTATATCTTTCATAGTTAAGTTGGTGTAAATGAGGTGGTGGAGGCCTTATTCCCATATAATCACCTGTAAACGCAGCTGTAACTCTCTCTCTCTCTCTCTCTCTTTCACACACACACGCACGCACGCACGCACTCACTCACACGTACCAATGATATCAGGAACAGTGCGACCATTGCAGAACCTCCCAGTTGGTACTCCTTGATCGTAATCAATACCATTGAATCGAAGATCGGCTTTAGCAAGAGAGTTAATATAATTATTGTTTCCAACGTCAATAAGAGAGTCCCCAAAGATGAACAACGCAGGAATATCCGCAGCATCTAAGAATGCAAATAGGAAGAAGAAAAACCATGAGCTCCATTCTAGATCTCCTGAAGAACATGAACTGGAAGATAATAATCCAATGAACTGTCTCCTGAAGGACTCGCAAAGCCTGAGAAGTAATAAGGAGCTAAAATGGTTAATTAGTAAGGTGTGTTTAGTGTTAAGTAGCTCAACTGTGCAGTTTCCTTAAATGACGCTCCTTAATCGATGCCAATAGTCACGCTTACATAATAGTCCACTGTTGCTATGCATGCGTATGTTACAACGTATACATATGTGTGTGTACATATGGGTCTATATTCATATTAAGAAATATATATATATAATGACGATCATACGCACCATCTTAAACAAGAAAGATTAACATATTAACGTCTCAAAAAAGGGTAATTAATTCTCTTAACAAAGAACTTTCAAGACATTCTCTGAGCAGCCTCCTTAGCGAGGAGTCGCTCCTTCGCCTTGAGCTTAGCCTGCGACTTCACTCCCATTACACCTCCGCCCCATTCCTTGCGCCGCTCATCGAAACGGTCGTTAAAGTTCGCCTGTTAATGCACACACATATCAATACATGTACATATCTACTATGTGTACACCTCTCCTATTTGTAATGTCTATGGAGTGTATGTGTACAAACGTAAATATATAACGTAACATGAAACTTACCTTAACACTCTCAACAATCTTGCTGAACTCATGCTTGTCCTCATTCTTCACAGACGTCAAGCAAAGGCATGTTGCTGTCTTAGAATGAACGATCTAGGAAAAGAAAAAGAAAACCACGTTTGTATATGATAAAGATATGTGTTTAGTATGTACAAGTGTAGGGTACATAGAGAGAGTTACCTGACCAAGCCTCGACTTCCCTTAACAATGGCATACGGGATTTCCATTTTCCTGCAGAGAGCAGGTAACCACAGAACGAGCTCGATGGGCTCTACATCATGAGCAATCACAACGAGCTGTGCCTTTTTCTGCAAAACCAATTGAAGCATATGAGAACGTATGCTTTTAAACTTTTAACCATATGAAAAAGTACACATGCATAGGTTAATATTACAATACTTGCCTGCTCGATGAGATAGGTGACGTGGTTCAAACCATACTTGACAACGAGGGGTTTCTTGGAGTCAATGGTTTTACCATCCTTCTCGGCTTCCGCCTTCTTCAGAAGCCTCTCCTTTTTAGCTGCCTTGTCTTCAGGCCTGTACTTCAACAGCATCTTAAACAACGAGGCAGCTGAAAATGGAAAGTAAACATTGGCCCAGATTATATAAATCATTCTATAGTATGGACAAGTTTTAAATCAAAAAAAGAAAATAAAAATGTATTCAAACATAGGATGTGGAACCTTAGATCCAAAAGATAAATGTATTATATACTAACCCATATGCTTGTCGAGAGTCTTGGTAAATTGATGGAGGTAGGCGGGACTTTCAAACGCAAGTTGAGAACACGGCGCTGCCTCTGAATGCGCACATACTTGGGCCATTTTACAAGCGATGAAGATCCTTCTTGGGCGGAAGTGCGCCGCCAATACCAAATTGCTTCGGCCGCTTGTCAAACAGAGGATTGGTCACCTTCTCGACCTGGAAACGGCCAAATCCATGAATTTCTGTGCACTATATGAGAGTTACATTCACAAACCTTCTTCTTCTCGGGCTGCGCCGCCGGGCCTGATTTCGTTCCCTTCCTTGTTGCCATCGCCCCGAAAATGCTAGATCCCTCGAGGCGCTTCTACCCTAGCTAAGCCCTAAGATATGGCGGCTTAGGGTTTCCCAATTGTGCCCAATATTGACGGTCGCGATTCGCTCTTATTAATCCATGGTATATATCGCGTTGGCCACATCAGACGGTAATCTTTATATTTATTTCAAATATATATTATAATAAGAAAAAGCTCTACTGGCTTAATTATCTTCATATCTAATTATAAATACATATGTATTTATTCAAGCGAGAAAAAAATATACATATGCTTGTCGTAAAGATCATCATATGAGCACGCACCCAAATGTTTTCCGCCATGTCACGTGGCTTTTTGTTTACGTGGCAGCTCTTGGACGTGATGTGGCGGCCCAGTAATGTCTCTTTGTATTTTCATGGATGGGAGAAGAGAAGCCCAAACCGGTCATAGCCAATGCATGGACAACACGGAATGAGGCTACCTGCAAACTTGTCCAAGAGCTCTCAATTGTAAACTCTTGTGTGCGTGCGTGCGTGTGTGTGTGAGAGAGAGAGATTCACACACTCTTGTACACACATTGCAGAACCTTTGGAAGAGGGCAAATGCAGGATATGTAATACCTAAGAGACAGCCCATTGGCCACAGCCATGAGAACTACCGATACAAGCCTGAACTGGTCATTTTAATATCACACTTAATCTTCATATATATATATAAATGTTGCCTTAAGTGTTTTACTTGTGTGTGCAGCTTGACAAGAAGTCATATGAGTTCCATAGGAAACGGGACAGCTTCACTGAGTATGCAGAGGCTGCCGCAAGAGAAAGAGTATATTTGGGGCAGGAAAGGCCAAAGCACCACCAAAGAAGAAACCCGGTAGTAAAGGTGATAAAGGTGTAAAGGTGGAGGTGAAGGCAACCTCCCGCCTGCCGCCGCTGATGCACCACCTCAAGCTCCAGTAGAAGCTCCAAAGTAGCATTTTTGTTGCCCATAATACAAAATTAATTATATGTCTCTTGTGTGTTTGTGTCTAACATTGATTCCACTAATGTGAGTGCATGAAAGGTACACATGACACTCCAATATAGACATATTTCTGAAATATGTAGGCAGCCATACGCGAATGCACACACACACACACGAAGAGATTCTCTAGGTACCGGTGACACCTAAACAAGTTGTGTATACGCCAAATGCTGAATAGTATGTGACGTCAAGAGCCACGTCGGTGTGTAACGTGGACTAGCATGCCGTGTTGCACAGTGATTGTACACATTTTCTTATCGTTTTATCCGTGTAATCTTTGATTTCTTTCTCATGATTTTGGTAAAGCTAGTTTTCTCCTTGCATTTTTGTTCACATTTTCATTCTTTTTTTAATAGGAATGATTGAATTAAGTTTTAAGCTACCTCCTGTGAATTTAATTTAATATTTTAATAAAGTTTTAAAAGAAAAATACTTATATATTCTTAGAGAATCTGTATAATTATAATAAATTATACAAATTCTCTAAGAATATATAAATATTTTTCTAATTGCTTATATTAATTGTGGTTTTTTATAATATTAATAATTTAACATATATTTTAGGTATATAAATAAATAAAAGTAAACTGACAAATTAAGATAATAAATATATATATATATATATATATATATATATCAGGCTATAAAATATATTATAGACAATAACAAATTACCTAGCAACAAATTCATCATAAAATTAATGATAATCTTATATTAAATGTAAATTTATAAACTTTAAGATAAAATTTTAGTGTTTTTTAATATATATTAATACTATAATATACTATTTAGATTAAATATATTTAAAAGTGTATATATTGTGTAATGTATGTTTAAGGGCGCTTCACACTGCCCAGCCCTAAAATGCCTTTTAAACTAACATGGTGTCACATTGAGTCCCATTAAGTAAAATTTAATGGGACTAAAAATTATTTATATGGGGCATTTTAAATCGTATATTTTAATCTCATTAATATTAAAGTGGAAGAAAGATTTGGAGTTGTACAAGCATTTCACCATAAAAGAAGCATGGATTAGTAATCTCTCTTCACAAGCTTTTGTTGTAGGGCCACTACACAAGTTCTTAGCTATTTTATTTGTTATTAAAGTAAGCTTTTAGCTTCCCATTAGTGATAGAATTATTTATGATCGAAAGCCTTCTCATCTACTTTGTGAGAATGTCTCGACATAAGAATGATATGTACTACTCTTTTTTAATTTCGTTGCTCAATTTTAAATATCGATAAAGTTGGTAATGAGATTGACAACTTAACTAGTCTAGTGACAAAATAAAAAACAAAAGCTTCTGTAATCATAAATAAGATGGAGAAGATGGCGTTTTCATTTGAAAAATGAAAAGCCATCTTGATGAAGTTGGAAAAAATCTAAGGTCTTTTGTTGAGGAAGATTATGTGCAACTTGTTGGGAAACCATTTTTTAATCATACAAGCATATTTATGACTATAATAAAAGCATGAGTTGTACCAAATACTTTAGTTTTGATGAAGCATGAAGGTAAACCTTTGTTCCAATGAAATTCTCAATGAAGCTCACAAAGACATATTTGAGAAAAAGTCGAAGCATTAATCATAAAAATAAGAAGCGGTTGAGAATGACATGATAATTGTAAATGATAAGGAATAAGATAAATTTTTTTTTTATTATGTTTTTTCAACTTCTTCATTTTCCTTTAATTACAACTTATACGTTTTCCTTTTAATTTTGAGATCTTCTAATTAACTCTTCTCATTGTTGTTTTAAATATAAACTTTATCATATGTTGATACTAAAAAATCACTACAAATAAAAGTAAGAATTGGAGCAGTTACATTTTAAATAACACAATACTTCCTCTTTCACCTAAAAATAATAAAGTTTAGCATGAAGATCAAATAATATACCTTTGTGTACTTTTGAGAGTGTGAAATTATTGCTTTACATTGATAAATATGTCTTACAAATTGCTTCTCAACTCTTTATTAATGCCTTTAGCTCTAATAATAATTGGCAACTACTACTAAAATTCTTAAAGGAGTTACCATACAATCGAAAATCTCTCCACATACATGTGTAAAACTTGAAAAAATACCATTTCTTTTTTAGGTTTGCAACACTTTTCTCTTTAAACCTACAAAATATAAGTGAGCCTAATAACAAGGTAAATCACTTTTCACCTTCGGTTTGTTGTTACGACAAAGAAATAAATGAGTCTAATAATAGAGTAAATCACTTGTCACATGTGACTTGCTATTACAAACAATGTCTTCATTTTAAGGAAACTAATGGAACCAGTGTGAAATGTACCAAATTTGTGAAAAAAAATTCATGAAAGTACGGTGTGAAATAGCCCTTATAATATAATAAATTAAATTAATTTAATATAAAATTTAAAACATACAAATGAAAACTTATTTATAAGATAGAAAGATACAATCTCTTTCTAAAATTTAAAAATTGCATATCCACGTAATTAAAACATATTAATATATTTATTAATATGGAGCATCACTGCAAGGGTTTTACGAGTGAACATACCACCTCATGCACGTCCAATCGTTACATATTGGCGATATATGCTACGGTGGCCTTGGGAATACTGGGCTAAAATCTTTGCAGCTTTTCACAATGCATCCTATACAGCTTGATACTTGAAAGTTTTTGTGTGGGGCTAGAATCGACCTCTTGTGAGGGAGATTTGAACCCAAGTCACACCTAAAAGGAAGCAAGGTACCCTAACCACTAGCCTACAGCAAACATTATAAATAAATATACCAAAATAGCATACATTGAACAATACATATGTTAATAGTGGTGATGGATACATTTCACACAGGGAAAAGGAAATAAAAAATTTGCGTTTCAGCAAACTAATTTTTTACAGACAACTTTAACGTCCCTCTACAACGGACGACGGTGATGTGGACCAACAAGTTGTCGCCACGTCATCTCAGCATAAGACTTTGTCGAGGTGAAACCACCTCATCCACGCGGCGACATGTGACCGTTTAGATTAAGCCGATTCAGTCCATAGGATGCTCGAATTCAACCGGTCAAGATTGGGAGATCTTATCCGTCGCTTTTTCAGGATCGGACGGCTCGCAGATGCAGACCGTTGTGAAGGCTTTTATAATGTGGAAGTAGGATTTTAGGTTTGGCACATTTTGTGTTCATTCTGGGTTCGTCTGGAGAGCGCAGCTGCGCCTTGATTCAGTCCATTCGAGCCTAGCTTCGATCGATCGCGGTGGATTAGTTTCTTTTTTTCTTGGCGAGCGCGCTGCATCTTGATTCAATCCGATCAGGCGCCATGTACGGGACGAGGGTAAGCTCGAATTCATCCATGAACAACAGCAAGCAAGGTGGATGCGCTGCCGTGCAGCAGCCGGCGAACAGGCGGGCGCTGGGCGACATCGGAAATCTGGTCGTGGAGCGGCCAATGACGAGAAGGTATGCCAAGGAGCTGCTCGCTCAGAAGCCTCCAGCAGCGCCCGTTTCTGTCGCCGCTACAGTGACTAATCAGGTTCATGCGGCCCCAAATCCCCATCCCGCCCGCGTCAAGGCGCTGCTTCAGAAACGGCCACCGGTAGCCAGGAAAGAGAAGGAGGTTGTCAGGAAGGAGAAGGAGCCCACTCTCACTGCTCAACTCACCGCCCGAAGCGAGGTATGCATAATTCCTAACCGGAATCTCCATAATATCTTATAGAAGCCATCGCCAAAAGATTTTGCTGAATTGTATTTGTTTGAATAGATCCTTTTAGAAAAGTCTTCTGGGTTTTGTCCCCTATGATCATATTTACATGAACACTTATGGGTTTTGTTCCTCTCATTTTTCTGATTACTGGTTTTCTTGTGCTTCCATGTATGCCATTGTACCTTCATACAAACAGACTCATGTTGATTGTTTATTGTTCTGTAGGCAGCATGCCGTGGATTCGATGCAGAAATGATAGATATAGAAGAGCAGTTGCCGAATATCGATGCGAACGATGTGGGAAACCCGCTGCACTTGACGGACTACGTTGAAGATATCTACAGTTTCTATCGCAAGGCGGAGGTACAAAGTTGTGTTGCCCCTGATTACATGTCTTTGCAATCTGACATCAACGACAAGATGCGTGCTATCCTGGTCGACTGGCTAATAGAGGTACATTCACATAATTGTTTTATATGTAAAATATATATGTATGTATACAAGACGCACACAACTTATGTACACGCCTAAATTCTCATGCTTTTGTGTCTGTCAAGGTGCACTTGAAGTTCAAGCTAATGCCAGAGACGCTGTTCTTGACGGTGAATATAATCGACAGATACCTAGCAACACAGACCGTATCCAGGAAGTACCTGCAGCTTGTTGGTGTCACCGCAATGCTCGTTGCAGCAAAATACGAAGAAATCTGGGCTCCTGAGGTCCATGACTTCGAACTCATCACGGACCACGCCTACACCAAGGACCAAGTTCTTTCCATGGTATGTTGTATGCAAGATCTCTCCCTCTGTGTGTGCGTGTGTTGTGTGTGTGTGTGATTATTTAATCTCGTCTGATGCAGGAAAAGAAAATGTTGAACACTTTGCGGTTCAATCTCACTGTTCCGACTCCTTACGTGTTCGTCAGCCGCTTCTTGAAGGCAGCCTCTGCGGATAGACAGGTTAGTTGCATGTCTACTGCTCACACACACACACTCAACACAAACTTACTTACATCTGACTTTTTGTGTGGATAAAGATGAACTTGGTTGGCCTTTTACTACGTGGAGCTATGCCTGACGGAGTACGTGATGCTGAAATACCCACCGTCGATGCTATCTGCTGCGGCCGTCTACGCTGCTCAGTGCTGCCTCAAGAAGGCCCCCGTGTGGAATACGTTGCTCCAGCGTCACACTGGTTATACCGAAGACCAAGTCAGGTATGCCTGTGTGCATGCGTGTGTGTATGTTGTTCAACTCAGATAACAGATAACTAAAACGTGAACTTAAACAGAGGGTGTGCGAGTCAGATGGCGAGGTTTCAGAAGTTGGCAGCAGAGAGGGTGAAAAACTTGAAGGAAGACGACGATAACAGCTTGACGGTGGTGCACAGGAAGTACTCTCACGAGAAGTTTTTAAGGGTGGCAGAGCTAAGCCCGGCTAAGCAGCTGCTGCACGATTAGAGTAAGGTGCGGGTTGATATTTATAGACATGCATTCTGTCTGTAATGTATATAAGTAAGGCGATCTATATTATATACCTTTGTGTGTACAGTATGTTTTTGCTATAGCTAATAGTACCTATACACACATGTGTGTCTCTGTAATCTGTACATTTAACTTGAGCGCGTATATGTGATGTGTTTGCAGATGAGAAGAGGGGCAAAGCGGACGAAGGGTCTTCATAAGTTATTTAGATTCTATTTATCGCCTGCGCCTGGAGAAGAAGATAGCACATAATATAATGAAGGTGTATTGTCTGTACTTACTGTACAGTGAGGGAGGTGCACACTGCACACACACTTATATGCCCACCACCATCTGAAGTTTTTATTTTGGAGCTTTGTTATTATTTTTCTTTTCATTTTCTTTTGTTGAGGATTTGCAAATTGCAAACCTCTTCCAGGATCTCCATTCAATACATTGTACTTTGTATGCTGTTTGCATGAATGATATACGTGAACATACTAATACACACACAGTATATCATTCACGCGTACACATAATGAACATATTGATTGCTTTAGAACTAACAACATCTGTAAGGTATTGTATATATGCATGTGTATATATACACACATGCATAGTGAAACATGGGTGGTGAAATGTGTCAGTGCCATGTGGTAGAAGATCCTGTATATATAAGTAGGGTTTTGGAGCTGAATAAAATATTACATTCTGTGTATATTTATCTGTTTTTTCATTAGTGGAGAAGTTAAGTATTCCTTCTCTTCTGCCTCTTTTTTTTTCTTATTTTCGTAACAATAAATGTGGAGACAGCTTTTAACATTATTGCGATTGTTATTAATGCACAAACTAAGTTATTAGAGTGCTTTGTTGAGGGTTTGTCTTCTTCTTCCCCATCTAAGCCTCCTACCAGGGGATTTATTTTTAATATTCCTTCATTTTCTTCACATGTTATAAATTTGAGTGTTCAACCTCAATCTTTTTATGGTGATATAGGAGATGATGTATACCACTTGTTTGATCATTTCTAAGTTATTATTGTTATCATAGTTGGGATGAGGCTCGTGCTCTTAAAGAATTCCTTACATGTTTGGAAGGCCTGACACTCAAATGGTATAATGGATTGGTTGTGGAGATTCAAGCCAATAATATTGGCTAATGGAATGTCTTAAACGTATGTTTGACAAAGTTGAAGACTCAGATGATGCTTTGTAACAACTACATGCAATATAACATGGTGCATATGTTATGCGGTTCAATATTAGGTTCGGGGATTTAACATATCCTAACATGCCTGAGTCCATTAAGCTCAGTATGTTATGGTCGATTATACGACCCGAACTCGTTCGATTCATTCGGGCCCTTCATCCTACCACATTGGAGGAGGCTTTTACATTAGCTTAATATTTGAGTTGATGCCTGGTGAGGGCCATGGTCCCCTTGGGTTACCTGCTCCTCTTATCCAGCATGTTGATCCAATGGAGGTTGATGTTGCTGCATATGTGCCTGCATGACAAGCCCTTTGTGGTCGACCTCTTGCACATGGGCCACCTTGGGGGGGCCAACCTCGTGGACCACCTCCACGAAATCTTCTTGCATTTGCTCCAATTCCTACCCGTGGTGGTCGAAATTCACAGATTCGTGACATGAGAAATCGAAACGATGTGGGTCAACCCAATCAAGTTCATTACTGGGCATGTTGGGCACCTGAACATACTTGGCATGCATGTGATGTGTATCTTGATTGGCATCCATCACATCTAGGCTGGCGACCATATGTTTCAGATGGTGCACCTATGGTGGCCATTATGTCTGATAATGAGCTTCAGATGACAAAGCCTCTTTTGCAGGTGGATCTGTTTATGGAAAACTAGTAATCGTACGGGTGACGGAGGGATCCTGTGCGATGGAGACTTCACCTCCATGCTTTTTCCACTATGCATATCAAGGATTACAAATTCCACTAGATCATAATTTTCACATTTTCTGCAGGAGTGAATAATTTTTCAGTCACAATACTTGTGGATACATGATTCAATATGTCTTCCATAACTACTTTTCTGGTGCGTCAGTGCTCATTAGACTTAAGACGTGCAGATAAGGACTTGCACATTTTATATGGTAATGGGCAGGCTCGTGTAGTATCATAGTACACCACTTCGACTACGCTAGTTATGGGTGACAATCATAAGTTTCCCTCTAGGTCTCTTAGGGTTGTCCCTTCCCAAGTCTTTGACATTATTTTGGGATGTGATTGGTTAAAGCAGTCGAAAGATATGTGTGATTTTTCACTCTCTCCACCCATATTATGTTTGGAGTTTGTGTCTCTACAGTCTGTTCCTTTGTGTCCAGAAAAGCTTGTTGTTGTATGCAGCTCCTTTGATTCCAGTCTTGGGGTGGTGTTCATCTTAACATGTTCAAATACTTGATCCGTCACTTGAGTATGAGCACATTGCATCGAATAACTAAGCAGCAGTATGCAAGTTTGTTCAAATTTGATCTGTTCAATGTGCACGTGTGAAGACTTGACACTATATACCCACTAGCAATGCAAAGCTTTTCAAAGTCCCGGTTCGACATAGGTCATCAAAAGAGTTATTGGCCATGCAAATAGTTGTTACCGATATGATCGGTAAGCGGGTGTGTCGTCCATTACAAAGTCCATGGGCATGTGAAGCTCATTTGGTTCTCAAGTCTGATAGATCTTTACAATTCTGTGTGGATTACCGACCTCTCAAAGATGTTTATCCACTTCTAAACTCTACCAATTTATTAAATTGATTGGGTCAGAGTCGATGGTTTTACTAAGTTGAATTTGGCATCAAGATATTGGCAGGTTCCTATGGCTGAGGAGGATATTTAAAAACGGCCTTTCAGACACCATTTGGTCTTTATAAGTTTTTTGTAACCATTTGGATTGACTTCAGCTCCTGCCACCTTTCAACGCATGATGGATGAGCTTCTTTCAGATATGCCCGATATCACTATTGATTTCATTGATGATGTGCTAATTCATGGGTTTGGTTCTTGGGAGGATCGCATTCGTGATGTACAACGAGTTTTTGATCGATTTTGAAAAGTTGACTTGAAGTTGAAACTTAAGAAGTGTGTGTTTGGTTCGATTAACACCACTTACTTGGGTTACCATATATCTCAAGAGGGTTTATATGTGGATCCAACGAAGTTGCAAGCTGTTCGAGAGTTCCCTCATACCCGTATGGTATAGGAAGTTTAACATTTATTGGGCAAGGTGCAGTAGTTGGGTCAATTCATCGATCATCTAGCTGATCAAATTGCCCCTCTTCGGGAGTTAGTTCATCCATAAGTACCTTTCAGATAGACTCGCAGGTGTTAGTAGGCATTTAATCAATTAAAAGAGTTATTAACAACTCCATCATTGCTTCAATACCCAAATTTTACTCGTTTGTTCATTTTACGAATAGATGTGTCAGATATTGGTATTGGTGATGTGTTGATGCAAATCGATGCTGTGGATCCTTTGATTCGACACCCGTGGCTTACACGAGTACTCGAGCTTGTTGAGCGGAATTATTCCACTACTGAAAAAGAATGCCTTGTTACTATTTGAGGTTTTGAACGACTTCATGCTTACTTACATGGTAGTAAAACACTTTTGAAGTGTGATCATGTTGCTGTCATTTCCTTATTAAACAGAAGAATTTAGTGGTCATGTAGCCAAATGGGTATTACATCTCTATGTATATAATTTTAAAGTGGTGCACAAGCCTGGGCGAACAATGGTGGATGTGGATGCCATGCACCCCTTTCTGATTCCACTTTGCCTGCTCATGTAGTAGTTGCGGCGTTCAATTTAATACAAACCCCTCAGGTATTTAATGCCGATTTACCATCTTAAAATAGTGACAGGATGCCCAAAAACAAGAACCATGGACAAGGCAATTACGGAATGCGTTTATAAATCCTTCTTCGAACCTCGGTTTCGACAATATCATGCTCAAGGCAATTACAAGATGCATTTGCAAATCCTTCTTCTGAACCTTGATTTCGACAATATCATGCTCAAATTCAGCTTTAGGATTGTTTATTATATTTTATTAGGACAAATTCAGAAGACAGATTGTGTTTGGTTATACCTTCTACATATGTTGCGCACCTTCTTCGAGCATATCATATTGTTGGAGGTCATCTTGGTCATCAACGAATGTTGGAGAAGCTCCATCGGTCCTTTTATTGGCCCAACATGCGTGTTGATGTGATTATACATATTCAAAGCTGTCCCATTTGTTAAACTTAGAATTTCTTTACGACTCTGGCTATGGGAGTGTTAGAATCCATCAATGCTTCTCCCCTTTTTAGTTAATTACAGTGGATTTAATGAGACCTTTTCCACATTCTTTTATACATCATTATCGTATTTACTTGTTGGGTAGAAGTTGGTGCTCTTTGAAATGCAACTACCATGTCAACAACTTTATTTCTGTTTAATAATGTGGTTTTATAAAATTCTTGTCTAGAACGGATGTTATCAAATAATGGCCCCGCTTTCATTGCAGAGATATTCTGAGTGTTATGTGAGAAATTAGGGGTAAAACACTCATTTGCCTCTCTATATCATCCACAAACTAATTGGTGGAGCGATTAAATTGGATCTTCAAAGGTATGATCTTAAAGTATGTGAACTTCAATCATACTGACTGGGATTAGTATTTGCGATTTGATATTTGCTTATGTAATAAACATTCAAAATTTGATTGGTATGTCTCCATTTAAGGCATTGTATGGATATGATCCTAAGTTGCATAGTGAATTGGGATTATCATCTACGATGTGAGCTCGACATTTAAATACTGTCTTGTCTCTTTTGCGTGTAGAGTTACTAAACATCTTGGTCGAACTAAATACAGCAACAATCTTCTTACAATGCACGACATCAAATTCTATCAAATTATACTAAACTGGTATGTTTTCCCAAACTAACTGCACATAGGCTTGCAACTGGTTTATTACATAAGTGGCTTGGTCCTATCAAACTCTGAAAGGTTGGTCCTCATGTGTATCAAGTACAATTAATGGGATCTAACGAGGTTGAGATAATTCATATAGTTCCAATGAAACAGTTTGTCGTTTAAGACTTGTTAAGTACATTCGGTCATACCTTAGATGAGTCAGCTTAAATGAATCTAAAACCATCGTATCCATCACCATCTACACAGCTGCGAGGATAATGTAAGATATTGTATATGTAAAATACTGTATATACTCATATGTACATGGTAGTGATCTGGCCCCATGTGTCAACACCACATGTCACATGTGTACACCTATAAGCAGGGTTTGGAAGCCATTCTGTGCATATTTCTGTTCTTTCACATCCTCTTTTAGAATATATATATAAAAAGAATCAATTTATAAAAATATATAGAAATTGATTCTTTTTATTCAAAACTTTGAAAATCATACTTATTACCAACTTTAGTAAACTTTAGTTAATAAGTATAACCGGCCACGTACATGCCCTCCTTGGCATCGTCAGCCTCACCTTCGGCAGTGTACTTGCCCAACTGAGCCAAAGAGTTCGCCTTAGCCCTAGCGAGTAGAGCCTTCTGTGCTGCCGGAATGTTCTCTGGCACCCCCTGCCACGCCTTGAGTACGCTGTTCTGAAGTGCCCTTGCGTATGAGAAGGAGACGTGCCATGGGTTCGGGCTCTGGTTCATCGCGTTCAAGTTGAGTGTTGCTTCCGCCTCGGACTGCCCCCCAGACAAGAACTATAAAATACATGATATTTAGATGTATATATATATGTATGTATTCACAACTGATGAACTGAAATATAAATATACTGATATGATATGTACCATGATGCCAGGAACGGCAGGTGGGACGCGCCTCTTCAACATCTTAAGAGTGTACTCAGCAACTTGTTCAGGTGTAGCCTTTTGCTGAGCTTCAGCACCTGGAGTGACCATACTGGGCTTAAGCAAGATACCTTCAAATAAGACATTGTTCTCTGCCAGGAAATAGAACACCTTAGACCACACCTTCTCTGCAACCTCCAGTGTCCTGTCAATAGAGTGGCTTCCATCTAATAGAATCTCCGGCTCCACTATAGGCACCAGTCCATTGTCCTAAACATCATGTTGTTTTAGTACATAAACACCAGTATAAGAGGTCATGTATACCTGTGAAATAGCAGCGTATCTGGCTAAGCCCCAAGCAGCCTCAGTGACAGCCAACTCAGATGGACCGTTTGGAATGCTGACCACTGTCCGCCTGTATCGTAATAACACATGAGCTTAACGAGTTCAAAAGCTAAATGACAACGTAATATTTTAAACATTTTAGTCAAATCAAAATATTATTTTTTAATCAAAATATCTCTTATGCGGCTCTTACCATTTAGCAAAACGTGCCCCTTGTTTGTAATATGCAGCTGAACGAGATGCCAAACCGTCAAGTCCTTGACACCAAGACTCGTTGTTGGATCCTGGCAAAGGCACAAGGCCCTGTACAAATGTTGACCGATTAAATACCACATTCTTTGACAATAGATAGATATTAAATTAAAACATTAATATATAAATATGATAGGCTATACCTTGTCGACTTTGATGCCAGGAACAATCTTCTGTTCAACCAAGGCGTCTACAAACTTTTTACCATCGGTAGTGGACTGATATAAGGTCTCCTCAAAGAGAATTGCACCAGAAATGTATTCACCAAGACCGGGTGTGGCGATCAAAAGCTGGCGATATGCCTGACGATTGACCTCGTTGTTCTCAAGGCCGATAGATGACAAACGCTTGCCGCATGTTGCATTTGACTCGTCCATTGCAAGGATCCCCCTTCCAGATGTTGCAATGGTTTTCTGTGAATCAAAAAGAAAAAAAATTCAGTTTGATTTAGACACAAGACACAAACTCCCGCTTTCTTAAGATCGCTTAGACGCTTAGATCTCAGAAAACGATGCATCAAGAAAATGAAGTATGAATTCCTTAAAACAATATGAAATCAGTGGATCAAACAAGCAGATCATGTAAAGAAACACTTACCGCAGTCTGGATGAGCTCTGCATCGTAGCCGCCAGCCTTGACAGCGAAGTTGATGTGGAAGGGGAAGAAGATGGAGCCGCAGCGGGCGCCCACACCTTCTTGCCCAAGAACTGCGATGATCCTGCAATAGTCGCCATGGCCATAGTCTTTCGCACCCTTGTTACAAAAGGAGACTTCAGCAACACTTTAATACCGTCGACAATTAGGATACTTGGACGGTCCAGTTCGGTTTAATTCTTCGGACGGTGGAGATCACAAGGCTCCGAATATTCTAAATTTGTAAGAAATATTCGTGAAAGAATTTTTGAAATTTCAAAAAACCTTATTTGGCATTATACAATGAATCAGATAGCCACATCAGCAGCATTTTAGGGTTTCTTGCTACGACGGTTGGATACGCGACACGTGGCAATTTTAGGTCTGCCAAGTGTATATCATAACAGAATATACCAGCATCCTACAAACCCCTCGAATATTCTTCTTACAAATGCTCGCAGATTCTCACGTACGGAACTACCTGCTGATGCGGCCTCGTCTCCTCAAAAAGCTGGGGATTTCAACAGTAGGCGATACGACGGAAGGCCTACGTCCGTCGCGAGAAAATTGCTGTAAAACAAAAAATGTACACATACGTAATATCTCTCTCCTCGCGCGTGTGCGTGCGTGGCTGCAAATAATGTATATGTACATACTAATATATAGATACACACCACATTATCTCCATGAAAGAAACAAAAAGAGAGGTACCTGGGATTCTGGTTCGTCTTGTGATTTAAACCCTGTTGCAATGAGAGTAATGCTAACCTGTTCATGATCATGTCGAATGTGAGAGAGAGAGAGAGAGAGAGAGAGATGCTTACATTCCCGCTGAAAGAATCATCGACCACAGCTCCAAATATAAGGTTCGCATTTGGATCCACAAGGTCATATATAACCTCCGCAGCAGCGTTAACCTACATTCGTTTTATTGTTAAACTTACTTCTGACATATACATGCCTACGTGTGTGTATAAGGGTGTGTGAGTTTATATAATGTAATGATTACCTCGAACAGAGTCATATCAGTTCCTCCAGTGATGTTCCACACAATTCCTGTAGCACGATCGATTCCCACGTCAAGTAATGGTGATTGGATTGCATTTAGAGCAGCATCTCTGGCCCTTGATTTTCCTGCAAATTAATATAACAATCCAGTTAATTTGTTGATTAAACTTTACATAGTGTATATGCATATATAGGTTTATACCTGTTGATTAAGCTAGTCATTATGAATGACAACATACCAGTAGCCGTTCCAATTCCCATGAGTGATGAACCAGCATTTGCCATAATAGCACGAACATCGGCAAAGTCGACATTTACAAGTCCCGGTATCTGTTAATACAGAGTAAATTTAGCATAGCAAATGATAATCAATATGAGAAAAGAAGAAAAACTACTCACTGTTATAATATCGGAGATGCCTCTAACTCCTTGTCTGAGTATATCGTCAGCCAAGTTGAATGCCTCAGTGACAGGCGTGGATTGGGAAACCGCAGTGAGCAGCTTATCGTTGGGGATGGTTATCAGAGTGTCGACATTGCTCTTCAGTGATGCAATGCCTTCGTGAGCCTGTATTGATCTCCTACGGCCTTCAAATGAGAACGGAGTTGTCACTATTCCAACGGTGAGAATCCCCATAGATTTTGCAACTCCCGCTATCACAGGAGCGGCACCACTTCCTGTACCCCCACCCATCCCTGCCTGAACATCACGTATACTACTGTTACTACACGGTCACACACACACACGCATTCTGTATGAATTACCGTGACAAAAACCATGTCGGCACCGCGAACAGCTTCTTCAACAACAGCTCTGCTTCTTCAGCAGCACTCATCCCGATTTCCGGATTTCCGCCAGCACCTAGTCCCCTAGTGAGCTTCTGTCCAATTTGCAGCCGGTTCTCTGGGGCGACCGGTGACATAGCAATTGCCTGAGCATCCGTATTAACAATCCAAAACTCCACACCTTTCATCTCACTTTGCACCATTCGATTCACGGCATTCGATCCTCCACCGCCTACACCTACAACCTTGATCTTTGCATCATTGTACCTTTCAACGTCAACGCTTTGTTCCCATGAAACCGAAGTGTTGTTCCCCGTATTAGTCATGATGTCGGACCTCGTCGTGGTAGTGAGTGCGCTGCCGTCTTGCTTCCAGTCTAAATCCCACCTCGGCGATGAGGACGCCGAGCATTGCAATGACCTGTTCTTCTTCTTGCTGCTCCATAGCTGCAACCTAGAGGAGGATGCGGCTCTTTTACGACATAGAAAGATGTGGAAGGCGTCCAGGGAGCTCTCAAGGCGACCGCCGTCATCTCCGTGTGCGGATTCTTGCAGATTTTCAGATTTTGAGCCGAGAACGAAGAAGATTTTCACCAGCCCCTTCTTCCGATCGGGATAGAACAGCCGCAAGACCAGAAGAATTCACCTGTTTCTTCCATTACGTACCTTTGAAGAACGATACGCACACAATGCAGCTGTCCCCATTCAAAGAACCCTAAAACTCTGAAGAACACAGGTGGAATCTGCTTATCTCTTCCGAATCACACAGGAGAATCCTAGGCGTTCGTAATCGGACGGATACGATCTTCGGAAGTTCTTGAAATGCATCCCGATTAAATCATCGCTACCGTCCGTTGCACAACGGCCAAATCCCGCTTCTTTTTGAATTGGCCTGTATATCCCTTGGATATACTCGTCGTGAAGAACCCTAGCCAGGAAGAGGGAAGCGCCTGCTCGAGGTATGCAGACTGTAATAGATACGGCATGTGAATCCATCAGAATGCAGCTGAAGGTCTTTATTTTGTGCTACAGATTTCTGGTTATTTGATCCGTTGGAGCGCGCCCAGATTCATAGGGTTTGAATGTGCGGCAGGGAGCGGCGGCACCGAATCCTAATTGCGAGCTCCAACTGTGGCTGATTTCCTCGTTCTTCGACTTTGTAGCTTCCAGTTGCGTTCTTTGAGCGGTATGTAGCGAAAACCTCATCAAATGCGTTTAAAAAACTCCGTTTTGCACCTCAGGTATGCATTTTTCATTCTCGAGCCCTTGATTCTGGCGAAATTTAGCTATTGGGGTTTTTCACTGAGGGCGCTGTTGCGAAATGAAGCCCGCGGCAGTGGCACTGAGGCTCCGGGAGCGGGATACGAACAATGTACGTTATTTCGTCGCAACCCATTTCACTTACTAACGATCTCCGTACAGCAGAAAGAAAACGAGCCGGATGTTCCTCCTGGAAAGAAGCGAAAGCTTGCCCATAAAGAGACTGTCCGTGCGGATCTCAAAGCTCCACGGGAAGCTCTTTCTGTAGTGAATGTGCCCAGAGAATCAATTGCTTCCATACAGACGTCTAGCGTGCAGACGGCCCAAGTTTCATCCAGCCAGGTAGAATGGGAGGGGATGGTACGCATGGCGAGCGCAGAAGTCGAGGCTTTATTGAACATGAAAATGGCCGGAAAGACAAAGTTCGATTTGAAGGTAGATTTTATACACATATATACAACCACATGTATGTGTACCGTGTGTGTGTGAGAGAGCGAGAGAGGTGCGTAGATTTTCTTATGTCTATACGTATATAGCTATAATATAACGTTGGTACAGGGGAGGAACGAGAAAATGATGGAGTACATTAAAAGCCTGAGGACATGCATTCGTCAGTTCCTACAAGTGGAGAGCGTCTATGTTTTGCAACAGGAACAACTCGACACCCAGATGAAGGAGGAGAAAAGGAGACACGAAGAAGTTGGTAAGTTGGCAAGTTGCTCTCTTATATTTTTCGTAAAATTTTGTCGCTTGTAGAGCAAACTCTTAATTCCAAGCAAAACGAATTAGAGGGCAAACTATCAGATGCTCACCAGCAAGTTAATTTACTTGAACTGAAGAATGAGAAGCTCGAAAGCGAGAAACAGGTGAGCACCTAAATAAAGTATAGTACTATGCTTTGTCTTTACTTTAATGAACTGAACTTTGTATGATGTTGTTACTTGCAGACATTACTGTCTGCTCGCAAACAGGATGCAGAAGCGCTTCATGCTGGTGCAGAAGAACGAAGCAGACTTCTTGACGAAATTGATAAACTCCAAAAGGAAATCGCTAGCTTGAATCGTCAGGTAAATACGTTTTCATATTCATATTCATCATATGGACCATTTCGGTGTGTATAGACACACACATAGAATTAACTTCAAGATGCTAGAAACTGTTTATTCTTTCAGGTTGGATCACAACAGGACATCAACAGACGATTACAAGAGTATAATACCAGTTTGCAACATTACAACAGCAAGCTTCAGAGCGATGCAGCACTAGCTACAGAGGAGAACTCGAAAACACAGAAAGAAAAAGCAGCTATTGTTGAAACTTTAGGAGCCCTTCGCGGAAACTATGCAGCTTTACAAACTCAGCTCGAAACTGCAAAGGCAAGTAAACATACGGATATTACAACTTTACATAAACAGACACACAGATACTTATACCTTATGCACGCACAAAATGTAGGATTCTCTACAAGCGGAAACTGCTAAAATGAAGACGGTTAATGAAGAAATCGCAAGGTTGCGGGCTGAAGTGCAATGTATTTCGGATGAAAGAGACCGATACTCCAATCAAGTACAGACCTTGGCTGCTGAGAATGCAACCATTAGGGAAAGGACATCCAAATCGGCAGCTGAGATAGAACTCTTCACTAATAAAGCTGAAGCACTGGAGGTAAGTAGTAGTAGCATTGCGTACTTATGCTGACAAACATACGTATTTGTGTGTGTGTGTTTGATAAATAATACTATTCAGATATTTCTGACATATAGTAGTCCAATATATTACAGAAACACGAACTATGCATACATGTACATATATACGAAAATATTGTCTTTACGTATGGTTAAGCGTTCGTCTGTAGGAAAACTATGAAAAGCAGGCAGAGCAGATTAGGCTTCTGCGGAAGCAGCTGGACCGGTCAAATGAGTTGCTAGAGGTGAGTCATACACATACAAATATCTGACTTTCTTATTTTAACACGGATTGAACAGTTGGCGGAGAAATCACTGGCATTTGAGAGAAAAGAGAGCAGTGGTAGCACGTCGAAAATAGAAGCATTGCAGCAAAAACTCGCTGCCGCTGAACAGCAGCTTCGTGACGGAGAGTTGTTGCGCCGCAAGCTTCACAATACAATTCAGGTTGATACTTAGTAATCATCATTCATTCTAAATTACGATAATGTTCATAACATATGAATGCATGCATCCGTGCTTGCTTGCATGTGTGTGTGTGAACTTATTTTTATACTATATCGACTTTGTATAATGCTATCAACTTAATGTATATACCATGTGCCTCGAGGTAAGTAATTTCAATTATTGATATTCTCTTGTAGGAGTTGAAGGGCAACATCCGTGTGTTCTGTAGAGTGAGGCCACTTTTGCCGGATGAAAATGAGGAGTCCACAGCCGTTATTTCTTATCCTGGAGAGGAGGGAATTGAGCTACATCAGCCCAAGGTTAACACGCACACACATACAATACACAAGCACACACAAATTTCCATATATTTGTGTCATAAGTATATATGTACACATTCACACGGCTTGAGAAAGCCTATGTACACACACAGACACACCATATATGTCACTGACTTTGTTATCTTAGGCCAAACCTATACATTTTCATTTGATAGAATTTTTGGGCCTGATGTCTGTCAGCGAGACGTCTTCATCGAAATTTCACAGCTCGTTCAGAGCGCTTTAGATGGCTACAAGGTGATTGTGTTGTATTGTGTGCGCGTGTGTGCATGTGTAAACTTTCTTCTAAACTACGTGTGTTTGCGTTGTGTGCGTCCGTGCGTGCGGGTCTGTTGTATCACAGGTCTGTATTTTTGCCTACGGCCAAACGGGATCGGGGAAGACACACACCATGATTGGCCAACCTGATGATCTTGATCAAAAAGGTGTGATACCCAGGTCTTTGGAGCAAATATTCCAGTGTAGTCAAGCACTTCGCTCACAGGGATGGACCTTTAAAATGCAGGTAATGCTTTAAGATGTGCGTGCGTGTGTGCGCATATATATATTAGAGATCTCCAGAAACATCATTTTTACTTCCACAATTGTATATATAAGATCTTACATGATTAGTCTTTCTTAGTCTCCGATCACGCTCTAAGACACATTATGACATAAATACTTATTTTTTTGTATCACATACAGGCTTCAATGCTTGAAATTTACAATGAAACCATCAGAGATCTCCTTTCTACTTCGAAATGTGGTGATGCCCCTGGAACGCCTGCTAAGCAACACGCAATCAAACACGAGCCAACAGGCAACACTGTTGTGTCCGAGCTCACCGTTGTGGAAGTCAACAGCTGGAAAGAGGTTTCATCTCTGTTAAGACAGGCAGCTCAGAGCAGGTAAGTTAACATAACTTAGTTCAAACTTTATATTATAGAGTGCAAATGTAGATGTGTTTGTGATTCGGTGTAAATTCATACTTGTAGTTCAAACAATATTATTACAACAGTAAGGAAAATGTAGATGTGTTTGTGACTCGATGTGTCGTTCAAACAATATTATATTGATTTTTCATGCACAGACATCTATACGTACGTACATAAGTTTCTGTGTGTGTGTGTGTGTGTGTGTGACTTTTATATTGCATTACAAGGTTACAAAGTTTCTTTATGCAGGACTGTGGGAAAAACAGCTATGAACGACAGGTCTTCCCGCAGTCATTGCGTGTTTACTTTGCGGATTATTGGAACAAACGAGGTTAGCTAATCAAATGGATGCAGGAGTAGTTCATAACATTATTTTGTAAGCAGAACACCGAACAGCAAGTCCAGGGGGTTCTCAATCTCATTGACTTAGCGGGAAGCGAGAGGCTCTCACGAAGTGGTGCAACTGGAGAGCGTCTCAAGGAAACACAGGTTCACATATTTAAGTCATTGTGTATGTATGTATGTATGTATGTATACCTGTATATGCACGTATGTTATATATATGCATATGACTATATTAACGTGTTACTTTTTTTAATTTCTTCCAGGCAATAAATAAGAGTCTATCCAGCTTAGGAGACGTTATCCTTGCTATTGCAAATAAGGATCCGCACGTCCCCTACAGAAACTCAAAGTTGACATATCTTCTTCAGGTAAATAGTAATCTCGATCTATGTGTGTTGATTCTTCATGTAGAGTACATGTTCAACATCGTTGTGTGTGTGTGTGTGTGTTTTAAAATTAATCCATGTATTTCATCTCATAATTTTCTTAGTGAATATATTTTAATAAGCCGGTGCTTTATCTTATATATAGTGCATACATATTTACTGCATATTGCCTAATATTTGTAAAAACCATGTAGACAGACATAATCTATGGTATGACTCTGTACATATATGAGACTATGTTTGTTTATGTGTACATACACACATACAAACAAGTGGATGCACCTATACTAACGTATTTTAAAATTGCTTATGCTGTCTCATACATGTATATTACACACATCCATATCATTTAATTGCACTTCGTTATACACATACATGCAACAAAGTAAAATCACACAGGTTGTAACACACGCACTTATTCTCTGGATGGTTTAGTCACACGCATACATATATATGCCAAGGCATTTTAAGTCCTTCCACATACACACACACGAAGGCACACATTAACACAACGCTTGCTTGTGTGTTACAGCCGTGCTTGGGTGGGGATTCAAAGACACTCATGTTTGTAAACATCTCCCCGGATGCAAAATCGCTGAACGAGTCAGTGTGCTCGTTGAGATTTGCTGCAAAAGTGAACGCATGTGAGATCGGGGTTCCAAGGAGGCACACTATAAGCAGGGCACTACCAAGCTACAGCAGCTAGCACACAACCCAGAGTTTGTATTTCTCTCTTTCTTATTTCCAGACTCCCGTCAACAATGAGTTGACTAGCCACTAACTTATTTTCTTTTGTTTGTATAATCTCTCTCTCTCTCTCTCTCTCACACTCAAAACTCACTCACTCACACACACACACACACACACTCAAACTCACTCACTCACACACAACACACACACACTCAAACTCAGTCACTCACACACACACAAACGTCGTTGTACAGGAGATAACAAGTGCGGAGACTCTTTTCTCCCATACTTACCTACTTTCCATATCCTCATTGCCACATTAGTTCTAATCGTTGCAATTGTCCTTCCTCTCCAAGAGGATCACTGTCCTCTCAAAGCTTCTTCTCAACTTATATGACTTTGAGCTTCCTGACAACTCCATACCTTATTCTTTTGCAGTAAGTTGTTTTATGGATGCACTTATTCTACTTTTAATAGTAACATACACAGTAACACTCTTATCCTCAACCAACACTCGTTGCCAACGATAAGAAACTTTGTGAACAGAACCATAACATGGATAATATTAATGCCATTGTTAAAGAAAGTAACAAAACTTTTTAAAAGAAAAAGACCATTCTATCCGTGATAGACACTTCTTATCCCTGTTGAATGGTTGGACCTGATCACGTTCATATGCAAAAATTCATATTAATGAGATGCAAACGATGTTTTCTTTCATAATAACTAAAGAAAGGCTTATTGAACCCCTCAATGAAGATCCTGGCAGTTTGTGCAAACACTTGCGACTCGTACAATAATGCAAATGTACGTATTTATAAACAATTAGTCTTTTCATTAATAAGCAAATTGTTCAGTGCACCATGTTTTACACGTGAGTTCTGTAGTAAATGGGAGCGTCACCCATATATAAGAGAGTACCTTTCCCTTGGTTAGTTACCCATGGCTTCAACACTTGCCGGTAAGGGGAAAGCTGTACAAGGAGAGAAGAAGTGGAAGGGGTTACTGACCCCCTGGATGAAGATCTCTGCAATGAGTTGATGCTACGGGCAGTTTGTGCAGACAGTTTACGACTCGTACAATCATAGTGCGGTGTCTACCTCTCTCGGTTACAGCCGCTACGGCAAGTCGGAGTTCTTCGAGAAGCTCCACGTGAAAGCTGGATACACCATCCACAAGTACATTTACTGCACGGTGTTACTTGGGAAGGTTGTTCAAGGAGTCGTCGACTTGGTCGGCGGTTTCGCAGGTAACGTCACTAGCTGGTGAAGGGTATGTTGCAGTGTCAGATGACGAGGAGACCAAGCGGCTCGGCAGGAGGGACATTGTCATTGTTTTCAGAGGGACGCAGGAAGACCTTGAATGGGCTAACAACTTACTGAATACGTTCAAGGGAAGAATATCGAGCCGATGTCGGGCCTCCCACCACTAGATCCTCACAAAGCCAGTGACACACCAGTGACACCACCACCCACAAAAACGACTGGTTTTGGACTGGTCGGCGGGGTCCTGTCCACTGTGAAGGAAGTCACAGTCGGGGTTGTGCAACTTCTTCCATGGCAGAAGGCTCTCATTGGTAACCGGTGGCTGATACCGTACACAGCCACTAACGAGGCGGGCAATGGGTTCGGCAAAAAGTCGGCCAGGATCCAGATCATCGAGGCCATCTCGGAACTCATCGAGCTTTACAAGGATGAGGAGCTCAGTATCACAGTCACTGGCCACAGCCTCGGGGCTGCAATTGCAACTGTCTGCGCCTACGACATTGCGAATGAGAAGAATGTGAATCCGGTGACAGGGAAGACAATCCCTGTTACTGCTTTCACATTTGCTTCGCCCCGTGTTGGAAATCTGGAGTTCAGGGAAGTAGTTTCGAAAATGCCGGGTCTTGCTATGCGACGCATTGCCAGCATTACTGACATTGTGCCCGCAGGTTCCACCTCTCTTATTGTAAGTATTCTTTGTCACGTACACATACACACGCTCTTGTTTTACGTATAGGTATATACATGCTGGGGAGGACACACGGGAGATTGTCAGCATTATTTTATTTCACTAGTAAAGTTTGTTCGAATTTTTTTATGGGTCACGGTCCTTTTCAACTTTTTATATCTATATATATATTTCGATATTTTGACTAGAGATAGTAACTTTTTATTTTATAATATACAGTATATTATTATTTATATTTTTATGATTTAAATTTTGTACTATATTCATAATATATTTAAGGAAAATTACATTATATTATATATCCCTCAAAAATTGATATTTACATACATACCCTTGGATAACTTCAATAGTAAACATATATCAAAATTTACCCTTTTAAAATAATAATATTAGCTAAAAATATATTTTTGATTTATAATATATTGCAAATGAAGTAATTAAAGTTTATTAAGTGTTAAATGTTAAAAATGAAATATTTTTTAAAATAATTATATTATATTGTGATATATAGTTTAATAGGTTTAATAGACTTGTATAATAAAATACAAATTAATTATAGATTTTTATTAATTTTAAAATTATTTTTGAATTTTTAATTTTACTTTATGAAGTTTTGAATTGAAGTTTCAAGGGTAGATATGTAATTATAAATATTAATTAAAATTAGTTAATTCATAATATTTCAAATTAAAATCATAAACATAAATAAAAAAATATTTTTAATTAATATTATTATTTTAAAAGTCAAAATATTATGATTGAAATTTTTCAAAAAATATATGTAAATTTAAAACTTTTTAAAAGGTATATATGTAAATATATAACTTCTAAGGGTATATGTATATATGACACATTTCAGGGATATAAATGTAATTTTTTTATATATTTATTATATATTATTATATACATGCATAAACACACATTTACATATTATATATACTTAAATATATTTTTATTTTGAATATTATATTATTGTATCGTTATATAACAAATTATATATAAAAAACACATTATTAACTTTAAAAATAAAATTTAAAAATTTATAATCTGATTTTTCATTTTCAAAATACCATTATTAACATTATAAAACTATAATTTATAAACTTATATTTTAAATTCAAAATTATTAGTGTGATGATTTATATAGTGATTTGATTAAATTCATTTTGTAATGATTTTGTTATTTTTATGTTACTTAATTTATTTTTGTTTATTATTGTTATTTTAATTGATTTGTCTTTTGCATCTTAAAATATATATAATATTCCATCTATAGTAAATTAAATTCTATATTAAGAACATTTAAAGAGAAACCACAATTAATATAAGTTATAAAATATATAGATTTTATAAATATTGTTTTTTAAACCTTATATAACCATTTTATAATAATAAACATTTGACAATTTGATAATCCATCTTTGTCAACTTTATATGTATATATTTATAATTTAATGGTTAGGGTTTTAGAAATTTGAGTAAGGCTATACATACACAATTTAAATTTAGAATTGTTAATGTGATGATTTATCCATTTTCATTTTGTGATTTATCTTTTGCATCTTAAAATACATACTGTATTGCATCTTATAATATATATATATATATATAATAAATTAAATTATGATATTAGAATTGGGTGTAACTATTTAATCATAATTTATTATTTACTTAATTATTATTTTTAACCTAATGAATTTATTTTTAAATTAAATCTTTAATATAATTATTATTTTTAATATCTTTGAATTCTTAGATTTATTCAGGTTTAACTTTTAATTATTATCTATAACTTAATAAATTTTTCTTAATGATTAATTTCAATTATTATTCTTAAAATAATAATTAAATATAATCGTTAAAACCATAAATGGTGAATTAAGATAGTCAATAGGATTATGTACGATGTCAATGGTTGGATGGGTTAGAATAATATAAGATTGAATAAGACATCTACGGTTAGATGAGAGCATTCATCACACACAAACGTACACACCGCAATATTATTTATTATTCCAAACCTGGTGGTGTCCATGGATTATTATTTTTAAATTCTTTATGAGTTTATTATTAAGTTTATTCTTTAGTTTAATTATTAATAATCTTTAATTTAATTATTATTCTTAAATTAATAAGTTTATTTTTAAATTAAAAAATTATTAATTACATCCTACATTCTTAAGTTAGACTTTTGACTCATTAACATAAATGAATTTATCTTTAAACTTAATTTAATGAGTTTATTGAACCCTTAACTCACTTTAACCTTATAAATTTAAGATAATCATTAGATTAAGCTAATTAAATGAAATTTAGAATTGGTAGAATCAGATTACACATTAAACTTATTATATTAACCATGTCAATTTCTCTAGGAAACTTTTGACAGTTAACCCAAATTTAGAATTATTAATGTGGCAATGTATATGCTGCTAGTGATTTGATCAAATCTGTTTTATAGTGAATTTGTCATTATGTGAAACTATATAAATATTATTTTGAAATATATAAATATTATTTTGAAACTTTATATAATCAATATCAAAGGAAGCTACTTAAAATCTTTAATGTAACTAATAATAAGAAACATTTGACAGTTACATTATATGCATATCCCCTTATATATATATATATAATTATATCGATAATATGTCTTATCCAATCTATGTAAACCCTAACTGCCAAGTTTTAAGAACCCCGAGTTGTAGGGTTTTGACAAAGATAATGGAAGAAGCACGGACACCGTTGGAGGAGGCTCCATCCTGCAAGTTATGGGTTTCGTACACAGACGATGAGGAGTCCCCACTAATGCTGTCCGTACAAGATTCAAACGAGTCTCGTGCTGCAACTGCAAATGAGAAGGCTGAGATCCAAAAGGCCATATCTGGCATGCTCTCTCAAACCGTCGAGGTTGAATCCATCTATCAGAAGGACCAACAAGCCGCTGTAAACGAGTCCCTTGACTGGATTGTTTCTGAGGTATATATAACTCCATGCATGTACAAGTTGAGAGAGAGAGAATCTGAGAGCCATTTTGTGAAGTAGAGCATAAGAAGCGAGCTGCAACACAAGACAGAAGCCGCAACGCATTCCAAGGTGCCATATGCAGAATTCACACTGGCAATCATCAAGCCCGATGCACTTCGAGCTGGGCATGAACGAGAAATACGCTATGCCATGCATTCCCATGGCTTTGTTATTGTGCAAGAGACACAGGTCCAGGTTTGTACATTATTTTTGTATATAGGGACATTCTGGTAATTATGTTAAATAGCTCTTAGTTTATATATGTTTCAGCTCACCAGAGTAAGAGCTGCCATGCTTTATGATCACCATAAAGATAAGCCGTGGTTTGAGAAACTTTTGCGGTACATGAGTAGGTAATATTACCATTATACACACGCACGCACACACACACTAATAACCTGAATAATACCACCAGTGCACCAGTTCGTGCATTCATTTTGGGAAAGGAACGAGCTGCTAAGTCATGGAATGTTGTTATCGGACCATCAGACCCTGAACACGCTCAAAGAGTTGCCCCTTTAAGGTCTGTCAACACAGCGTGCGTGCGTGCGTGCGCGTGGGTGTGTGTATTTTGTGGTTGTTGCTGTAACAGTTTGAGAGCACGCTTTGGAACCAATCTCTTGCATAATGCCGTGCACGGCAGCTTCAACGCAGTGCGAGCAAGACATGAGATTAAACTTCTCTTTCCCAACAGTAAGCAGCGATATCTATGTTTGTGTGTGTGACGAGATATACACATGCCATAACGAAACATGCGCATGCACAAACACACACACACACGCAGAGCAATCGTGATTTACTGGATATTTTGTAGTGGTTCTGGATCCTGTCATGGATCCTCCAAAGGCTCGGTTATACTTTGACAAGTGTCTGAAAAGGACACTAATCAAGGGATTAACTGCACTCTCCAAGGCCAAGCCACACTCAGAGCCGCTCCAAGTCATTGTATTCTTCTTAATCTCATAGTATTCAGTAGCTAAAACCATTACCATTTAGTTAATTAGAGGTTTATTTAAAGTTTTATTCCTGCAGAGATGGTTTGCCCAATGGTTGCAAGAACACAATCCAAACAGGCCTTATATCGATGGAAAGAGACATGTGGAAATTGTAATTCCAGACTAATTCACTGTTTACTTTTATGTACCGCTATATAACCACACGCGCACACACGAACACGCACACGGTGCATGTGTAAAGAAGACGTTAAAAGTATGCAAGGCTAAGTCTCGTGCATTAAATCCATGCATACACATAAACACGTTGAACCAAAACTGAATAAGAAGTACCTCATCTTCTACCTATCTCACAGACACAGGAGGTTCTTCCTCGGGGATCTGCAAACATCCCAATATGAATCAAATGGCATTTAGGTGTAGATATATAAAGATAGCACCTACCTGGCCAAGTTCCCATTCGTCAGAGAGCCAAGCTTTGTGTTCTTCTGAGTTCCTGCAGTCAAAAAAACTTGAGAATGCAGAGTACATATATGTAAAGTTTGCGCGAGTGTGACATTTGTATCTATGTATGTATATATATACAACGCTATTGAAACCATACGCTGGTGGTCTTGAGCTCACAGAAGGCAGAGGAGAAACTGCAGGCATAAATAACGCATTTAATATCATCAGATGAATCCCACAAGCTTTAGTTATCTATATCATATTGTATATTGTTATCAAAGCTTTAGTTATCAATACTTACCATTAGCTTGTTGAAAGTTGAAACTTGCAAATGACGGAAATGGACTCTGCATATTTGGTGGTGACGGGCTGAATAAATTAGTTGGTGAATGGAAAGACGGAAAGGGTTGATTAACAGATGGAAAACCAGGTGGAGTTAAAGCCGGCCCATTTCCAAACCCTCCACTGTTTAACCACAGTAAGTTAAACTTAATCATGCATAGAGAGAGAGAGAGGGAGAGAGAGAGCTCACCTGATATCCTGCTTGACAATCTGCGAAGCCCCCATAACACTGTAACTAAACGACAATTGGCGTACATAAGTACTATGAATGTATCTATTACATTGTCGCTATTATTACCTGAAACCCGGAGTCGAAACCGGTCCATGTCCAAAACCTCCACTGTGATCACGATTGGAAGTTTAATCATCTGAGCAAAACATTATACTTACCTGTTATCCTGCTTGATAATCTGTGAAGCTCCTCCTACCCTGTTGCATAATATTTAGTGTATAATATATGTATCTATATCTACATACTACCACGCGTGTGTGCGTGCGTTCCATACATTTATAAATGTGTATTATATAAAAATACAATGCGTGTGTACATGTGTTGTTATTACCCAAAAATCTGAGAAACAGGTGAATTGACCGGCACAGGCCTGCCAAAGATAGTTGTTTCTGGACTTGAGAAAGTATATTCTAATGGAGCAGGACCTTTATAGGGACCTCTCTGAAGTGCATCAAATTCTGCCTCTTTAGCTTGACGCAGCATATTCTCTCTGCTTGCCTGATCTAAATGAATTAGTCACTCACACACACACACACACCAACTTACAATGTCACTCAAGGATATGCCTTGCCGTGCAAATTCGTAGGCGGCAGCTCGTAGCTCCTCAAAGCTTGTATCTCCATTAATGTCATTGGGACGACTGATAAACAGGGTGTATGTGTTACACACACACATATCTGTGTGTGTATGTATGTATGAACGTACTGCTTCCAGTGTGCATAACAAGTGAGGCGCCAGTATACCGGCTTCTCGTTTATGACATCCTCTCTAATCTTTTTCAAGCAATTCCTGGGATCATTGCATATGTGCTCTGGCGGGGCTTGAGGCTGATTAAACATAGAAATCATATGCAGAGAAATGTCACTGCGTACCTCCGGCTGTGGATGAAGAAACTTGCAATTAGCCCCATAGCGGCAGCTGCAACAAGACTGAATCAAATCGAAAAAAAAACTTACACACGCGCACATACGCACCTGCCTCGCTGAAAATCCCTGCACACGTCCTGCCTCCTGCGGTTCATTATTAAGAACCCTAAAAAACCCCTAGAAACAGGGGCTTCACCACATTTAGATTTAATAAGGTTTTAGTATTATATGTACAATAACGGACAGCCTAGATGGCATCCGTACAGTAGATACAGTGCTGATCCAACGTCATTCCCGCCAAGCTATTCTGCTCTGGAATGAACGACGCTGATGCACGATTCCAAAGATGAAGAGTGTACGAGTTTTGTAACATCTCTTGCATCATAGTCTCGTTCACTGGCCCATAGAAATAACTGACCAAGAAACAGACAATACATTAGTCAATTAGTCAATATGCATAAAACGTGTGCGTGCGTGTTGTGTGTGTGTGTGTGAGAGAGAGAGAGAGAGAGGGCCCTGGTTTTACCTTGTGATATTATTGGAATTGATAGGGAAAAAAGCATCTGGAGGCAAAATATGCAATTCCTCTTCCCTCTGTTTTCTCCATGTTGCATTCCTTCTGCCACTTTGCACTCGAGTAAGCAAATCCGCACCATTGAATTCCATAAGCTCGTCATCGTATGTCGCTGTGTACTCCTCCATGCATTCCCTGATGAATGAACTGCAAAAATGACGAGGATACATATGTGTGTGAGTGAGTGTGCCCACATTATAATATCAGACTTAAGCTGACCTCGATTTATCGAAAGCCATTACTGCACCATTCAACCTCGTCTTTCCATTGGCCAGAACCTCCATGCCAAGAGTATTTCGCAAAGAATGCAATGGCTTCAAAAGAATTATATCAGAGTCCAGGTAGATTCCTCCATATCTACAAATGGAGACAATTTCTGAAGTTAAACATAAAGTACTCCTCTCTCTCTCTCTCTCACACACACACACTTATATAGAGCAGCAAGTCGTAGAAGCTCGCTATAATGAATGTAGTAAAGCTCAGTCTTTCTCCATTCTAGCCACACAGAGGCAAATATTTCCGCTGGTGTACCCTCCAAAAACTCTTCGAGCTGTGGACGTACAACAGCGACTTTGTACCTGCATAGAACGATTTAATTAATCTCAAGAGCAAGTTAGTTCAAAACGTAAGTGGTGTAATACAAAAGGACTATATACACAAGTAGTAGATAGGCGATTAATCTAAGTATACGATTGTTCCTGGCGATACATATAAACTTGGGAACAGTATCTCGTCTAGGACTGTTAATACTTCAACTTACCCCTTTTCTACGAACTTCTTGAAGAAGTCAAGCTCGACTGTCTCAGAAAACACCACAACACAAGCATGTGGGTGAAAATGCAGTAGACTTTCGAGGCCTCGTTGATGTCTCACCGTATATGACCAAGGAGGAGTGTTCCACGCTTGGAAAACATTTAACTCGCACGCTTCACTTCCTGCATATATAGAATATACTTTATCTGTAGATGTAGTTAGTGTGTGCGCGTGCGCATGTGTACATTATATTTGATCACTGTTAATTACCAGCTTTGGTAGATCCGACGTTCAGAAACTGCTCCATGAACTCCGAAAAGCTGAACATGGAATTCAAACCTGGAAAATATCCCCATTTCCGGTCATCTCCTTTTGCCCGCTTCCTTGTGTTTTCCTGCATCTTCCTGCTGAAGTGCTAAATTAAATATACTTTGCAAATGATATTTGCATTACATGAAACAGCTTTTTAACTCTCATGGGATTAACTATAGACTACTACTAACTTTCGCTGTTGTCTGTTTCAAATATAGTTATTATATGTAGCTTTCGTATTGTTTACATGTATATATGTGGCTACATATACCTTTGATGGGTCTTCACATGCTTCTCTTGTACGTTAACATTCTTTTCTTCAGTCCTTATTGGTTCTTTTCCCGGAGCCTTCCTGAAAATATTTCAGATCGTCTTGTTACTATTCTTATCCAAGAAGAGAAGGAGGGAGAGAGGGGAAGAGGGGGAGGGAGCGAGGAGGGAGATAAAGGATATTATAATTACAAAAAAGTCAAGTATAGGAGAGTTCAAAGAAATGAAAATTTTTACCTTTCAACTATTTTCACGTTCTCATTCATCTCTTCCGCTTCTTTAAGCTCTTCTACTTCACCCATGCCCTTCCTGAACGGAAATACATACATATATATGCATATATGTACATATGTATATGTATGTATGTGGTGTATTACCTCAAAACCCTTGAGATAGCCTTGTCACTTTTAGTGAGTCCCCACGGCTCGACTGTGTCCGGATCTTGAAATAGAGAGTTTCCAATAGGATTCGATGAATCAATCACCGGCTTTATAATCTTCCTCGCAAACTTTGCATCAAACACATTCTTCGTCGGAACTGGTTTCAGATTCGTTATAAGATCCTTTGAACCCAGTTGCTTCCCCTTCCTCAACATCAGAGCCTGAAAATATTCACACTTATAACATGCACACACACACAACACAAACAAATACACACCTCCTCAACATCCACTCCTTGCTGAAGGCTCCTGTCCATAGGCTCATCATCACTGCTAAAAGATAACTTAGTCTTTTCATCAGCTTGCTTGGAAAAGCTTGCATGAATCCCAAGCTTTCGAGGAACAGACTTCCCACTTAGTGGCATTTTGATAATTCCCAGCACTTTATCCCACGCCACCGTCTCCTTGTCTTTGGTGCGATTCTCAATCTCATCTGGAGTGAATCTAGGTACACTTCTTATCTGTCCGAGCCTCTCCAAACGCTTCTCTGTCTCATTCCGCTTCCTAAACTCTTCGGCTTTTGGTAAATCTTTAGCAACCTTGAAAACCTGCATCAACGTTAGAAATATGCTCCTGTACAGTACATACAGAGACAGATAGACATACGATATTACACGTACCTCGGAATTCCGGTCCTCCAAATCAAGATCGGAAGCCCTTTCTTGGTCATCATCAGCCTCATCTACCTCAGCTCCATCTTCGTCCTCGTCTTCATCTCTGTCCTGGATCCTAGAGCCCTGTTTCAGTACGTCAATCTCCTCAACGTCTGGATCATCTTCATCATCCTCGTCAAACTTCCCATCCACCTTATCGAAACTCTCGAAATCTGCATTTTCTTCCTCTAGGTCAGCCATCTCCATGTTCTTAGCGTTGGTGTCCCTTATGTGAGGCTTCTCAAACAGCTTGATCCTCTTCCCATCTTCTCCATCCCCATCTTCTTCTTCAGTGGTCTTCTCATCCATCCAGCCTTGATCATCCAGGCCTGTTTCCATATCCTCGTTCATCACTGTAGTTTTTGAGCCAAACCCACCAAGGCGCTCCTGGAGAAAGAAGACGGAGACAAGCAAGATGGCACCTACGACAACAATGGCAATGCCCATCTTCCATTGCTTGCTACGGGATGAACAGAGGCCGACCTGGACAGCCGTGTCCGCTGCCGAGATATGTTCTTCATCATGGTCAGGACTCAATCCTGACAAGCGCAGGATGTGTGTAAGCTTCCAAATGCACACATACAGCAATTTCTCCACATTTTATGTAGCAGATTGGCGGATTTTGGCCTCGAATAGACGCACCAGAGAATTCAGTTCACCACGGATTCTTCAGTAAATGCCGTGCGTTTCTCCACAGTCCTTGCGGATGCTCAGAGAAAGAGAGAATGCGGTGTTTGCGTACCTCTGCAGAGAGATTTGAACCGCCCTGGAGCTCCACAGACAATAATGCGATGCGTAGAACAGTCGCCCTGGCCGCTGCCGGATTTCTCGCTTCCGCTACAAAAGCCCTAAACAGCGGAAAACTAAAATCCCCGTGATGTATATGTACACTCGTACGGAAGATCTCTACAACCCTAACCCAGAACAGGAACTTCTAGAACTTCAAACATTGACAAAGATGGATATACATATTATATAACGAACTGTCAAACGTTTTAGAAAAGAATGGCATAATTATTACTTACATTACAGAAAACTTAACATTCACCTCTTTAAATTAATTTTATTAAGTAAATATAAAATCACAGTCATATCTTGTGCCTGATGGTGACCCAGCAAAGACAAGTTTTTTTGCATGGATACGTACACGTGAACATAAACACTTGATTATTTAAGGTAGAGTTCAACTTGAATCGTTGATCAGTTGAACTCCTTGTTATCTATTGAGATGTCGTAAGAACGGAGCATCCATTTTCCAGTCTGTGCATCAAAGAGGACGTCATTATTCTCCACAGCCCACCAGCTCCCTGGAACAGTAGGATTCTTGAGAGCACTACTGCTCTTGTTCACAAGCTCCAGTTGATGGTACTCGTCCACTTTGTTAGGATCGTATTTGTTAGCAATCAGATGCAAGTAGACTTGAAGATTGTGTGCGTCACCCAGGTTCAAATTGGGGAATGTCAGATACCCCGATTGACTCATCATAAGCAGAAAATCCTCCCCAGCGTGTATATACCTATACGTAAAACAAGAGCGTGTGTATGTGTACGTGACAAAGAATACTTACAATAAGAGCGGTGGAACCTGCGGCACAATGTCAGTAATGCTGGCAATGCGTAGCATAGCGAGACCCGGCATTTTCGAAACTACTTCCCTGAACTCCAGATTTCCAACACGGGGCGAAGCAAATGTGAAGGCAGTAACAGGGATTGTCTTCCCTGTCACCGGATTCACATTCTTCTTCTCATTCGCAATGTCGTAGGCGCAGACAGTTGCAATTGCAGCCCCGAGGCTGTGGCCAGTGACTGTGATACTGAGCTCCTCACCCTTGTAAAGCTCGATGAGTTCCGAGATGGCCTCGATGACTTGGATCCTGGCCGACTTTTTGCCGAACCCAATTCCCCCCTCGTTAGTGGCTGTGTACGGTATCAGCCACCGGTTACCAATGAGAGCCTTCTGCCATGGAAGAAGATGCACAACCCCGACTGTGACTTCCTTCACGGTGGACAGGACCCCGCCGACTAGTCCAAAACCAGTCCTTTTTGTGGTGGTGGTGGTGGTGCTCACTGGTGTGTCACTGGCTTTGTCAGGATTTAGTGGCGGGAGGCCCGACATCGGCTCGATATTCGGCTGAGTACTTACTATGTCTCCCTTGAACGTATTCAGTAAGTTGTTAGCCCATTCAAGGTCTTCCTGCGTCCCCCTGAAGACAATGACGATGTCTCTCCTTCCGAGCCGCTTGGTCTCCTCGTCATCTGACACTGCAACATACCCAAACCAGCTAGTGACGTTACCTGTGAAACCGCCGGTCAAGTCGACAACTCCTTGAACAAACTTCCCGAGGAGGCTCTCAAGTAGCACCGTGCAGTAAATGTACTTGTGGATGGTGTATCCAACTTTGACGTGGAGCTTCTCGAAGAACTCCGACTTGCCGTAGCGGCTGTAACCGAGAGCGGCAGACACCGCACTATGATTGTACGAGTCGTAAACTGTCTGCACAAACTGCCCGTATCGGATCAACTCCTTGCACAGATCTTCATCCAGGGGGTCCATTAACCCCTTCCACTTCTCCTCTCCTTGGACTGCTTTCCACTTACCGGCGAGTTTGGAAGCCATACCAAAGGTAAAAGGTCTAGAACAGCGTATAAGGATGAACACTTAGTGGAGCAGAAGGCTGTTCATATAATACAAGAGTCACGTGTAAAACATGGTTTTATTTATTAAGTTAAAGACTGCACCAACTCCTTGCTATCCAGTACTTATTAGTTAACCAAGGGTAAAGGGGCTATATGTAAGTGGAGCAAATGGCTGTCTGTCCATATACTACAAGAGTCACATGGTCCACAACTTTGTTGTACTGGACAAAAAAGTCCTATGAAAAAAAAAAAAAGAATTAAAATATATGTATTAATATTTTATTTATTTAAATTTTATTAAATGAAAAGATGTAATGTATACAACTAAAATAGATTATTATAGCATTTCCATATAATATATTTATTATAAACATTTCATGTAACACTGTCCTCAGTACGATATTGGTCCAGGAATTCCAGATGAAATTTCAATACGTGTCAGATGTATGCAATGCCAATGAATACTACAGGTATCCTAACATTTGTGTTAACTCCCTTTTTAAGTACGAGTTTTAACGAGGTTTGAAATAAATTTCTAATTTAAGATATTTAAATTTTGAAACTTTAATTCATTTAAATCTGATTGTCCATGATGAACTTCTTCATATTCATGATCAATTTTGTTTAAATTTAACTTTAATATAATACATTTAGCAATATTTTTTGTTCACCATAAAACTTGTTATATCCGTAATTTTATACGTTGATTAATTTTTAAATCTATAATTATTATTACAATTTTAATTTTATCCTATTTTGGTGATGAGTAAAACTATTTTTTATTATTGTTATCTAAATATTAATTGACTACAACATGGCAAGAGTAACATGCTTAAAATTTATATACTTATTTTGTAATAAACTTGAATTCTAATGTAAATATAAATTCACATCGTAATTTAACATGGGTACCGTGTGATACGACATTATTTGTAACATATAAATATTGATGTGGTTTTCTAAAAATTTAAGGTTACCCTTTAAAAAACAAAAACGCGTGAACGTTTCATTTTCTAATAAAAATCTTAATTTGCCACAAGCAATAATATTGATGTGATTTAATTCATATTTTTTAAATAAGATTATTAAAACTATTAAATTTAAATACGATTAAATAATTATTAACTTGCATTATAAATCAAATCTAAACTTAAATGTTTAATCTAAATGATTAATTTAAATATTTCAAATGCAGGCTAAATTTTATATTTTCTTTATTTTATTAATATTCTTATATTAGCTAAAGATTATTTACATTATTATAATATAAATTAAATCTAAACTTAACTTTAATATTTTAAACACATTCTTAATTACATGTTAAAATGATAAATTATTGTTTCAATATCTTAGAGGGGTTAAGTATGATTAACTAAATTATGAATTTATATTATAAAATCAAAATTAGTATTTATAATGATATGAAAACCAAATTTTAAAATTTTTAATATAAATAACTGAACTTAATGTTTTAAACACAAGTTAAACAACTAAGCATTAAATATATTAATATAATTATGTTGTAAATTTGTTATGCAAGCTTGTGAGTTTTTAACATAATAATTTTAATGTGCTTTCTTAATCAACATACAATGAAATAAATTATTATAATAAAATAGCATAACAAAGGATAGACATGTAATATATATAATATATTTATAATCATCATTAGACCTAAGGTACTAGGTGTCAAAATTGGGAATTCCACCACTAAGCAATGTATTTAAAACATGTATGTATATTATGCATTTATACATTTAAGTATGATAAAAGAAATAAATTAAACTATTAATTTCATTGCTATTATGTAATTTATATTTTCATTAACTTAATGTTAAAACATGTGGTCTATCAACACTTAATAAATATGTTGAACATATTTTATTTTGCATCAATATATTCATATATACATATAGACTTACATCAAACTCATTTTATATTTAGTATAGACATGTTGAATATTTGTATGTATAAACTTTTAACGTCTTTGTCTGCCCTTACAGCATAAGACAAAAGATTTAAAGAGAGAAGTACATAAATGTTTAGAAATTGTGTGTCTCATAGTTTTGACTCAGATGCTACCTTTTACTTTGGAAATTGAGTGTTAATACTTATTTAACTTCATTGTTAAGCTTTTAGATGTAGTGAGAAATAGTTTCACCTAATACACTTAAACATTTAGGTAAAGTTCAACCGACTGTCATTAGACATTTCAAGAAAATCTAAGTAAATGTGAAACTTCCATTTTAAAAGCTTCTCCCCTTTTTACTTGAGTTCATCAATGTGTCAAGTAACAAGGTTGCCCTAACCAATTGTGCCCTCAACCCACTCACTAATACTTAAAGGGTATGGCTAGCATGTATATTAAGTAGAGTAAGTGTGGAGGCAAGTAAAGGTTTTTGGTTCCTTCCTCCCTTGTTAGCATAAGCTTTGTTTGTGTCGTATATTCAACATAACAAACATAGAATCTAGTTGGGATGCCAAAAATAAGTTTCTTCTATACATAAGGCTCATCAACATAACCTTAAAAATTATACACCCCCTTCGCCTTTAGACCTTCCAGGTGGTGCCTTTGGAGTTAAGTTAGTAGTTCAATGAATAATGGTTCTAAAGTACATGGTTTTGCATAATGCAAAGGGGTAATAAAAAATATATGAACTTTTTATTGACTTTGCATAGAGTGATAAATTTTAGTTAATTTTTCCTAACATATTTAGTCTTGAAGTTAGATGCTAATGAGGACATTGACATTTCAAAGGCCAAGTGTTATAACACTATCCCTCTTCCCTGAACCATAAAGACTTGAATATGTAATGATCAACCAAGTGTCATTAAGTATTTGTAAGAAACTGTATGCAAAGGTAACACTTTTATTTAAAAAATTCTTATCCAATTTGACGTTCTAGTTAGGTTTCTTGATCAGTTTGGCCCCATGGGGTAGGTTAAGTTAGGTCTACTCACATAAATAAGTAAAGAACAGGGGGGGCATCACATAAATAAGGTAGTGTATATGAATTGAGAGTTCCTAGGTTCAAAGAAGATCTCTTATTAACTTACACAATGAGCCATTTTCTGTGGCTTTTTTGTCAAAAGCCATTACAAAAGCATTTTGGTCGTGAATGAGAAAATCCTATATTGAGTGCCACTATGTGGTCTATGGCTTTTGATTGTGCTACACGTGATGGCTGTGGTTTGCTAATTTTAAATGTGGAAAAATGAGCGTAAAATTTAGTGTTTTGTTATGTGAATATAGTAATGCTTTTAAAAATGAAATATATAGTGCTCACACGTCTGAAATGAAATATAAAATTTATATTGTCTTCTATAGTGGAGAATAGATGTAACTTTATTTAACGCTAATAAGGTAACAAAAAATCTGAAAAATATAGTGTTCTTTTCCCTGTAAAAAATAGTGGGAAACACATTGATACTATAGATGTGGATTTCAAAAGTGTATTCTAAATATTATTGATAATATTAGAATATGAAAATGATTTACATATAGGCCGCCATAGTGGTTAATTTGGCATAACTAAGCGTCACCAAACTCCTTGCAGTCCCATGCGTCGCTTCTAACTTTGAAGTAGCCTTTCTCAATAACTCGGATTAGAAGGTGCTGCAGTGCCTTATCAAATTTCATTACTGAAGTAATTGTGAACACCTTACATCCCTTGTTCTTATTAAATGTAGCTGCCCACGACTTCACTTGCCTCAAATTGAGTTTTGCAATTGGCCTCATACCCATGAAAAACATGCAAGTGACTTTAACTACTCCATGTTCAGATCTCTCACCTTGCTTTTAATTTCGGCAACTAAAAAGAATTACTAAATGTAAAAGTGAACAATGAATAAAGTATTACTCACTTTGAATGCATGTTCAGTCAAGCTTGAGTTCGGCCTATGTTTTCCTCCAAAAAAGGGACATTGCAATCTCCTCGTGCTGTGCCATATAAACCATGCCTAATTGATCCTTCATTGAGTCAGGGAAAGGTTGCAAGGTAACCAAGTTAAATGTGCTTTAAATATGGAAACCAAAACTAGAACCAAGTCACTTACTTGTGTTTCATCTAGATCGACACTTGTACCAACAAAATTTGGAGTTGAATCCAGAACTTCCTACAGACCAATACAGTATAACATTTATACTAACATACACAAAAAAAACAAAACTTGACACTACTTGTGTGTTCTGACAGTCGATGCCTCCACCATTCCTTGGAGCAACATCATGCTCAAGCTCCTTGGGTTAGTATTAGAGTCTGTATCAGACTCTAAAACGTCACCAGCCTTCTATGAAAATGCAACATATTAGTTAATACAAATCAAAATACCAATATAGCTTACTTTCTGCGAGTTTGGAATGGGTGTCATGTGTGTTCCTTGCATCTCCCATCCATATCATCTACAGAACTAACAAAATTCAGTTGTGGATCGTTGCTGGTTTTCTCAAAGTTCTTGTGCAAATTCTCCTGTGCAAATTCACCACCACTCCCATCAAAAAATCGCATGCGGCTCTCAAAACTAGTTCTTGCCTCTGAACGTGAAGGATTGATTGATTTTTCATTTTCAGAGATATCCTGCAAAAAAGCCACATTCAAAGCCACATAGAAAGCCACATTAACGACTTGCCTCTACACGAAGTTGAGAAGTGTTCTCCGGTTGTGCTTTCTATTGGATTTGTCCCGTGAATGGTAGGAATGCAGACATCTTTTTCAACTCAGCTCCTTATAATCTTAACTCGCAAAACCGAATAAAGGTGGCTTGGGGGTGTAAATCGCTCCAACACTGTTGTTTCCCCACCTACACAAACCAAATGATCGATTTCAACTATGCATAGTACAACACAATACATACCTTTACTTCACCAAATGCGCCAGGCTTTTGCATATGAACGGAATGCAACTCCACAAAGAGTCATGTCGGATTCCTTCAACTTGTGCCGATATGCAAACAACTCCACAACAGTAGCTCCCCACGCATAGGTCCTCTCAAAAACACCTTTTGCCTTCAGTGCTGCTTGCTTCCTCACAATGGACCGGCGTTGGCTCGTCAATTTGAGTCCTATCTGCTTCTCGGCCTCTACTCTAATCTCCGCAGAACAATCAGGGCCATATAGGGTGTTCACAACTTGAGCTCTTTTTTTGCAAAACTTTTGTGCTTCAACGCCTTTGAACTTAGCAACCATGAAGTTAGGGAATGCATCCCTCACGATTCTCCTCAAATCCTTTGCCGAACACACTTTTGCAACCTTCGCCTTCACTGTGCGAGAATCCGTCTCCCTCACATGACGTTTTTTGTCTCTGCTAGTCTTGAGGCTCTCCACAGGCACCAGTTCCACATTGTTGGTCGCTGTAAAAGCAGAAGGTTTTGGAGGCCTCAAGCTGTCCTCACAAGAGCCACAATGGAAGCTGCTGTGCCCCGCCTGCATCCTAGTCCAAGCCAATCATTTGTTGTCATTGACAAGAGAGCATTGCCATTGATCTTCTCCTTGCGTGCAATAGATGCGAAATCCATCTCGGCCAAGGAACCAAACTTAGCATTCAATAAACTACCCACCTCTTCTATTGTTTTGCTTTCCAGATCCATGGCACCTGCAAATATGATCAATAAGGAGGGAAGATCGATCACTCCCCACAATCCTCGCTCCCCAAAAAATGTGCAACCAAAAACACTGCTGCCAAAAAAGCCCCAAATCAAAAACCTTACGTGTGGGAAATTTGGGAAAAATGAAAATCAATAAACAGCAAGACTCGTGCATCGCATGTGATACCATGTTTAAAATTGCATTTTAATGTCTGCATTTTTCCTATGAGACTTGAACTCGGCCTGTTGGGACTTAGTGCCAAGAGGCCTTTAACCCGCGTAGCTGATGCATGCTCCAATGTCAGCTTCCTACCAGCATTAAATAACATTAACATTTTCGCACTAGAATTCCCCAAAACGAGTCTTGTTGCAAATTCACCTCCAAATCAGAATGACACGATCTAGGAGACATATGTTGTCAATGGTGAAGAAGTCTCAAGGAGTGCTGGAGGTGGAATCAGAGGAAATTGGTGCAACAGCAACAACCAGATGGGCAGACAATCAAGAAGACACCAGTGTATGTTTGTAAATGTGATGATTGCCTTCGTATTCATGGTTTAGATGGTAAACGTTGGAGTTCTTCAAGCTTCTACAGACACTTGCATAGTCTTCGTTCCTTGAGGTTTATTTGCAGAATGATGGGACTGATAAAGTAGCAGAAGAATGTCACATTCCGAATCTAGATGAAGTACAAGCTATGGATGATGTTACCATGATCAGAGCTTTTTCGAACATCTCCAAGGTCCAATGGAAGAAAACATCGATTATGAAGGATGTGGTGTTGAACTGCCCGAGGATGCAGCCGAGGAGCATGTGCAATTGAGAGTTCATAAGGAAAATGTAGAGGTCACAATAGAAGCCACAATGCTACGTTCTTTGTTCCAACTTTGCAAAATTTTCGATAATGGCCATATTTCTGAAGCACTTCGTTCAAAGGTCCTGGATTCATTATTTGCCACTAATCCAGAGTCTAGCTCGGATCTTTGATCCTTCTTGGACAGGGCGTTGCGGGGTTTGAAAGTCCCTCGGACATCTCGTGCTTTCGATAGGTTGCTAGCACGATTGGGCATGCCAAACGCAGAGAGGAAGAATTTTTGTTGCCACAAGGATTGGCCAGCTTATTTTTTGGTGATCCAGAGGAACTGTGTGTTTGCGGGTAAATTTACTTCTGCATTTCAGCGATAGAGTTTTTAGCTAACTATAGTGGCATTTTTATAATAGGGTACCTAGGCAGAGGTGTGAAGTATGCAGGGAAGCATGCCCCTGTTGTGGAGCTGGGATCAAAGATGCAGTATCCTTCTACTACATACCACTTTCTACAAGGCTTCACCTCCGTGCAAAGGTACGATCCATATGTTGGGAAGACCTACGGCCTTGGCGGCAAAAGAAAGCTGGAAAGGGAGGGCTGTGCATGAACCTCCATCAACTATCTCTGAGATTGGGAGGGCAGTATGTGGCGGCAATATCAAGCTTTTTTCGATTCTGACCAAGAATTTGAGCTTCCAATTCAATGCACATGCTGTGAAGAATTCATCCGCCAATGGCCAGAAAAAGATGCTTGTATGGATACTGTTGTGCTAGATGCCTATGGCTACTACAAGGTGGATTGTCCGCGTTGTGAATCTTCTTTCCAAGCTCAGAGGATTGTTGTGAGGGGGGATCCAAGGAATTTAGCACTGCAAATCCATTGGGACGGATTTCAGTCAGCTCGAAAAACAGAGGTGCAGCGGGCTTTGAATGCAAAGATCTTGAATCCAGGACTTCATGGAACAACAGCAGCAACAATGACCCTCCTGGTCATGTACATCCCGAAGTCACAAATGGAAGCCGGCACAGATAGCCTCGATCCATTCCTTGATCTTCTTGTTGATGAATTGATAACACTATTTGTGCAAGGGATGGAAGTTGATTATAGTTTGAGTTCCGAGCACTATGGAGGACTTCCACAAAAGTTTCAAATGAGAGTGTTACTATTAGTACTTTCTGCTGATCACCCTGCACAATGTGAAGTACTAAAACTATCAAGTGGTAAGAGTTTAGTTATGGCATCATTTTATAGCTTTTAGTGTGGTCATCATTTCTGGCTTCTGAGTTGGTTTCTGTAAGCAATGGTTTTTTGTTTTTGGCCAGCACATTCACTATCATTTGTGTTTCTGCAGGTGGGAAAAACAGTTGTCAAAAATGCAAAACGCCTATGTTGAAGGATGGCAATCAATGGAAACATGCAAATATTCTTCAAAATTCCATGGAACCAGCAGCAGAACGTTCCTTCCAAGAAATTCAAAGTGCTATTTTGGAAGTTGAAGCTGCACCTAACCCCACGAGGATGCGTCATCTCCAAAGGGACTCCGGAGTTCGCGGTCGCAGCCGGCTACATCGACTATACAATGTGTACGGGTTTGTAGGACATTATTTAATTGAACTTTGTAGTTACATTAACTACTATTTTTTCTTTTTCAGGTTAAGCATTCTTGAGTTGCCTGCTTACGACGTCATGCATCTGGTGTCTTTGAATGTGCTCAAAGTGTTTATTGAGGCGTTGTTCACCACTCTAAAAGAAGTGGGGAAGAAGCCACTATCATGGCAAGATTGCAAACCATACTACAAAACCGAACTAGTTGTATGAAGAAAGGTCGTGCACCGAATCATCCAATGACAGTTTGTCATTCTGGAAAGCTGAAGAACATCAACACTTGCACAGTGGTACCTTCCATACGTTGTGGATGGTCTCATAGACACTGACTATTTGCGCCTTTGTTCATTGCTGACTGAACTTACGAGAGTTTTGTACGATTGGAGCAGAAGTCATGGTTGGACTATGGAAATTGGAGGAATTTCGTGAGTACTGCAACACTGTGGAGGTGTTATGGGTTGAAAGGTTTGGTCCACATCAATCAACACTAATACATGCCTTTGGAAGAGGTCACTTGTGCGAGGATATCTATAGATATGGACTATCTTCAAATACTTGGTGCTATTCGTATGAATCAGATTTTAAAGGATTGAATGCTACGCATACAAACAACAAGGAGATGGAGCTCACCTTTACAAAGGCTCATTTAGGTGAGGATTTTGTTATATGTTTAATTTTGAACAGTTTAAGTTTAACGTTTTCAGGTTTTTCTTTACGACAATTGAGGAAAAACTTATGGATGAGCGTGATGGTATGTTGCCTCCAGAGTGTCTGACTGCCAAGCTTAATGCAAGCTTCGTGAAACCAAACTCCATTCACTATGCTAACACAATTCTGGTTAAGGACGGAATTGTTGTTGTGAACTCGGAGGAAGTAGCAGTCGACTTGTTAGAAAAATGTTTAGAGTATGGCATTGCTGCATGGAGGCTGCGTATTGCTGATGTCGGAATTCTCATAAATATGCAAAAAGGCCAACAAATAACACAAGTGCAACTCGTAGCGGTTTCTAGAATAATAGGAGCAGCTTTTGATGAAAAGTTAATCTTTGAACATCGGGTCTATGGACACAAATCTGTGTGTCTACTAGGTACCATTTACAAGGCAAGGACGTCAGTGGTGACTAGTGACCCTAACAATCCAGGTATTTATATATATGTTTCGTTACAGATAAATTCTCACCGTTCTTCTAATTTGAAATGCAAGTGACTATGCAGGTAGCTTCCACGTTTTGTTTGCTGGAATTTTTCGAAAGTGAGTTTTTTGGAATGTGGCAAACATTATGGCTTTTGGGTATTTACATACATATGCAGGTATCATTGTGATACACAAACGTCCCGACCAGTTATTCATGAGGGAACTGGGATGCAAATACTTGCACCAACACGGTTTCCATTTGATGCTACATGCATTTTGTGCATAGAAAACATTTTGTGAGAGATTTGCATTATTCCACACAGTGATCCAATGTTGGCAAAGAGGGGATTCGACATTGCACTTGAAGTTGTAACAAATAAGTTTCCTTCTCATTTACAAGCAGGAGCAGGTAAATGCCCTGTGTGGCTCTTAGATGGTGACATTCTTGAAGTTCAAACAAGATCAGGATTGAAACCAGGTATCGTACTATCCAACAATGTGGATAGGTTGACCATGACAATGAGCTTGTTGTGGTTGGAAGAACGCAGTGTTGAGGGGAAACATTGTTAGTGGCAGTAACAAATCAGCAGGCCACAAATCAAAAATGGTCGTCTATTCATCGGTTCTTGCTGTGCGAGAAATTTGAGGGGGGGTATGTGGCTGTACAAGTGGATGACGTAGTCGAGTTGCAGGAACAAATTTTGCTCAGGTGGTATCTTTGGTGCGCAGAAGAAAGATGTTCATTGTAAAACACCTTCAACCCGCAAATGATGGAGAATACATTTTAGCAAACAGGATCCCCGCTTTGGTTGGCTGGTCCGAATTTGTTTGCAGAAGAAAAGTGGAGGTTAGTGCTGCAAGAGAAGGTTTCCTGAAATTTTTCTTGGTTGACAGTGAGTAGTTGAATATTGCATGCTGTTCAAAGTGTCATTCTGTTAAATGTCGGCTGTATTTATATATTAGGTAAGCCATAATAAAAACCACTTTTGCAACGCTCATGGTTATCCATTTTTGAAAACCATTATTCATCTTCATTTTTGCAAAAGCCAGCTAGATAGCCATTTCGGAAGCATGCATTACCACAAAAACTATTACGAAAGCCAGTGTAGAAGCCAGTAATACCATCAAAGCCATTTCAAAAACCATTGAAAATCAGAAAGCCACAATTGGAACCTAGAAAGCCATAATAAAAGCCAAGATTGTGTCATAATCACTAACTTTATTATAGTCATTATTCACTAACCAGGCAAAAAACCATGACATTTTCAAAAGCCACACAAAATGGCTCGTTGTGTTAAACTTGTGTTGTTAAGGTACAATCCATATTGTACCACCTCAACTTCTAGACCACAGGGGGTACATCACACCCTAAGGGTTGCTCAACCCTTATTATTGGCAAATCATGCCCCATGACTAAGTAAGCTGCATCTAAGGAGCAAACCAACTCCTCTTAATCGAAATAAAACTCACAACATAGCTAGTCACATGTCATAACTCATGAAAGTGACCGCTATTTGTGTAACCACTGTTCGTGTACTTAGCCAACTGAGAGTGTGTGTTCTTGGATGTCGGATTTTTAATGTTGGTTATCTTACCAAACTTGTGCATTTCCAGTGAGGGTTTCTAGAGTTGACATATGACTAGCCGTGTTCATGGCACCAAGTAAAAACTCTGATAAATCGAATTTAAGTCAACTCCACTACTAAGTGTCATAGAACTATTCCTCTCCCCTTAAACATAAAGACTAAGATTCAATTAGTGTTACGAGGAGGGATCAACCATGTGACCCTAATATACTTAAGTCAACTGTGACAGGTACAACTTTGTTTAGTGATTATGCATGTGGGAATTCTATCTGCACTATGTTGTTGAAGATGAGCACAAATATCTTTGTTAAGAACTGGGCTCCTACTCATAGCCCAGTTCCCACTAGTGAAGTTCTTAAAGCTCAGTTCCCACATAGCTCTAAGAGTATGTTGAAAAACAATTTGCTTAGTAGCATCCATCTTATACATGATCAAGCCCATTATCTCTCTACTTGTCTTAGCCAATTATGGTAGGGAAACACAAGTACATTGGTATGTGATTTGACTTAACAATCTCCACAAACGTGGAGTGAAGTTGAGACAATAGCAGTAAGAAGTGTCTTGAGAACAAGCAGCTCAAAGTAATTTAGAAGCTGAAATTTCTTTATAATATTAGTACTTGACTTGATATGAGGAGGTACTTATTCATGCTTTCTCCCACTCATGTGCTACTTCACACTGGCCCTTACTTAGCCATTTTCTCTTATTTTAAGCAAAATGGATTCAGACTAGCCCTTAATATGAAAAATCATTTATTTAAGTTTTTTAAGGGTTTGACTCTCTTAACTAAAGTGGATTCATACAAATCCTTGTGCTTGAAATTTTTGGTATCCTTGTGTTTAAAGTTTTTTATTAAAGGAACAGTGAAAATTACAAAGAAAAGTTAAATGAAGGGGAGGGTCATTTAGCCTCCCTTAATGCTAGTGTGACATCTCTTTCCAATGGTAGTTGTGCATCGGTGATGTTTGAAAAACCATTTTTTTATAATAACAAATTTCATTTCAAATAATAAAAATGTAAATAGAATTTTGTATGTACATATTATTTAGATCATGAATAGTATATATGTGATATACATTTTTTAACTAATTTTTATAATCTAATTCATTTTAAATATTACAATGTAGATATTATTTAAATCATGAATGCTATAAATATATTTTAAATATATAACTTGAAATAAATAGTGGTAATTGAATTATAAATATATTAAAGTAACTTGAATATAAAAGTTAAATATAGATATATTAAATTAGCTTTAATATATAAGCTAATTGTAGATATATTAAGTTAATTTAAAATAAATAATTAACTTAAATATAAATATTAATTATTCATAATGTATTTGAACCCATTACCCTTTAAATATTTTTATTATAAGTTGTCCTTAACATAATTCTTTAATTTAATAAAGAGTTGAAACAAGTCCAAAATCATTTAATGGACCGGTGCAAATCAAATGCACTTGTAATCGTTATTAACTTATGTGAGTAAAATAAGGGTAAGGACCAGTGCAAAACTCCTAATCTTCCTATTTCTGACATAAGTGCAACATTAATATATTCTATAAAATCATTTACAAAATACATTATTTGAGAAATATTACCTTTGTGAGAACCTCGAGACACAACACAATAAATATACAAAAAGACAAGAAACTCAGATATCTTTTATATTCATCATGATTTATATATATAAAGAATAAGGTATATTCTATATATTTGGACTATCTTATAAAGGATTTAGCCACATTATAAATATCTCTAGTAACTTCTACAATATACCATGGTTAGCCTCTGTAATTACCTTACAGTATCCCCCTCGTGAAAAAACTTTTTCAATCGTAAAACATGAGCAACCAAAGGTGCTTCTTGAGACTTAACATCTTGTACATGGTAAACTTGAGGGCCAACTCGAAAGAATCTTATAAGAACCGAGCCATTTCTGTAAGAAACCTAGAGTGATCCTTTTTTTTTTTTATAAAGTTCTGAAAAATGCACGAGAACAGTCACCAATAGTAAATTGAGGAGGTGGCCGATGATGAGAATTATAATCTTTTATTATTGAACTGCCCGACCCAAATGTTATGTTGAGGTAGCATATAGTAAAGGAAGAGCTCGATCTAAGTATGTTAAGCTTCAACATACTTACGTTTATGAGAAACCAAACCAACTTCTAGAGGCATTCGAGGGTCTCGCCCATACAATGTTTTGAATGGAGATATGCTAATGGAACTCTGAATACTATGTGTATAAGTATTGGAAATACCAATCTTAATCATTCTAAGTAGGATTTATATACTTGGAAATTATACTATTAAAAGTTCGATTCAAATACCAACTAGATCATCTATTTTGTGGATGAAAGGGAGACGTAAAAGATTGTTGAATTCCCATTCGTGAAGTAAAACCTTCAAAACTTCAACAATATAGGCAAGTCATTATTTGATAAAATCTGTTCTGGATATGAAATGGAGCAAAATTACCCGAGTGAGTAGAAAATTAGCAACATTATGGGTGTGGCATCTGGTAAAGCTCCAACCTCCACCCAATGTGTTAAATAATCTGTTAAAACCATAACATACTAGTTGCCTACAGCTGAAGATGGAAAAGTCCCATGCTACAGTTCGAATGGCCATTCCACCTATATAGATTCCAAAGCACAATTGACCATGAGAGTTCTGAGTCTAACACAATGAACAACTTTGTATGTACTGGATCACATCTTGCATATTCAGCAGTAAAAAGAACGTTGTAAGCTATCAAAATTCTTCGATAAACAAAATGTCCACCAAAAGTGGTGAATCATGATATACTGTAAAATACTAGGAACAAAATTGGTTGGAATTGTCAAGTGTAAGTTTGTAACATCTATGTCAATAAAATAAACACACCATCATATATGTAAATTGTGCCACAAATGAAGAGAAACGAGAGTTGGACAGTTGAAAAGGATTAGTTAGTGCCAAACAAATAGGTTTAATTTAAGCATCTGTTTCATGAGCCCTTGAGACCTTGTGAGAGATAGAATTGTGAGATCCAATTGATTAACCATAACTGCACAAGGAGCTTTATAAAGAGCATTAGAATCCACCATACTATCCCTCGGACAATGTTTGACCTCAAAGTCATACATCTAGAGTTGAAGCACCCATATGGCAGATCATCCGAGCAACTTTCTATTCTTCAGTAAGGTAGAAGCAGCATGATCACACTTTAAAAGTGTATAAGACCCATGGAGATACACATGAAACGCTCAAAAGCCACATTGTAGTTAAACACTCAAGATCTAAAGCATAATAGTTGTGTTTAGGGCCTTGTAATGCCCTACTCACATATGCAATGGGATGTCGAATGAACACATCACATACCTCAGTCTGCATTAGACTTCACCAATACCTACGGTAGAAGCATCTTTTCATAATATAAAAGGATGAGAAAAATCCGGATAATGAAACACCAAAGGGGACATCAAATACTTCTGTAACTTACAAAGAGAATTCACAATCGTCATCCACTCAAAAAGAACATCCTCTTAAAGCAAGGCTTGCAAAGGAACATTGACATAAGCCAAACGAGGTATAAAATGCCTTAAATATGTGACATTATAAGAAATTGCTGTAAAGATTGTACATCCGTTGGATGAGGAAATTTTGCTACAACCTTCACCTTGGATAGATCCACACTATCTCAAGGAAACCATGTACCCCAAATGCATATTTCAATTGTGCCAAAAACACACTTGGGCTTCTTCAACTTGAGCCTTGTTAAGGACCAAAAACATAACATGTAGGAGCTGTATACATTGAATTTTCCTATGGTGGAGGGAAGTTCGTAGGAAAGGTGCAGTAAGAAAAATCCTATGGGGTGTAGAAAAAATCCTACAACAATAGAAATATCCTATGCAGGTAGGAACCAAATGATTATGATGGTTGGAGGAGGACATGATTCAGTTAGGCAAGTTAGGACAAGAAGAGGAAGAAGAGGCTATGGAAAGAATGTATGAGAGAGAGGATCTCTAGAGAGAAGTAAGTCTCCACACTTGCTATCTCTTATAAACATTTAGTAATGCAAGTGCACAATTATATATATATATATATAGTGAATATATGCTTGACCTATGAGAAAGCTACCTTATAAATGCTATAACATGACAATGGCCAAAGCAAAATCCTATCCTTGACCTTAGAGACGAGATAAAGTATATTTATACATCTATTTTAGGTCGAAATCCCATATCTTTTAACTGAGAAAGCTTTTCCTGTGTTGTGAACAATGATTTATGTACATAGGAAAGTTCTCCCATGTTAACACATGGCAACCATGGAGGATTTCGCCATTGTTGTATAGGAATTCACGAAATTCCTAAGTGAAAAGAGATATATGTGAAATAGCTCTGAAAGAAGTAGAGCTTAATGAGAAAAGAAGTGTGTATATATGATAATGGATGGAGCCTTGGAGGTATCATAATCCTAATTCATCTCTAGCAAAAGAGAGAAATAATAGGCAAGCCGAAAGAGAGGTTGCCCAAGCTGAGCAAATGGAGCTTGCTAATAGGCAAGAAGCTCTTATAAGACTCATTAATTAAATAGGAGAAAGTGTGTGGAAGATATACAATATGGTGACTATCAAAATTATAGGAAAGAGGAGTTGAAGGAACTCCTCGAAAAACATGATTTCATAGTAGACCAGGAGGAGGATCTCTTGGAAATTCCCCTTTAATGAGGAGGAAGATGGTAGTAGAGAAAGCCCACCGAGAATGTTTAATATGACATTTTCCCCAAAATGTTGGGAAGCACATTGATGTAATTGTTTCGTAGCGGCTCTATCCGTTACTTTATTACGAGATAGTGATTGACCGGTAATCCAATAATTTTCATAGGAAGAAGGAAAATCCTAAAAGACACTTATGCAGTTTGAGGAAGTTGTGAAGTTACATAAAGTAAGTAATGCAAATAAGTTGCTTATATTTTTTCACACATTAAAAGGAAATGCATATGATTGGTATTATGAATTAAAAAAAAAAATGTGAGAGAAGATTATTAGAAGTGACATAAGCTTTCAAAGAATATTTTAAAAAAGGAAGAGTTGCTTGAAAAACACTTAGAGAAGCTCAAAAATATTCTGCAAGGAAAAACTGAAACTATAAAAGAGTAACACACACTATTTTAAGAAGCATGAAAAGAAATGCATATTATATGTTAAGGAAGATGCTTTGCTTCAATGGTATAAACAAGGATTGCAGAAGTCATATAGGCATTATGTAATGACTATTTAGGAAATAAAAAAAGATTTTGTAAAGCATTTAAAAGATTATGAAAAAAAAAGGAGATAAATAAAGATAAAGTCCTTAAGGAGAAAAAAGGATAGTTCAGATGATGAAGAAGAACCTATTAAGGTTCAGGACTATAAAACTGATGAGAAAATGCTATTACAGTTGGTAAAAAACAGTCCTACGTATAAGGAATTGGATGCCAAGGTATGGTATGCCAAGTGCAAAAATCATGGGCATACATAGATGAATGCAGACTAAAGTTGCAAAAATGTCAAATATGTGATAAAGAAGGACATTCAGCAAAGGACTGTAAGTATTTCCTTAATCAAAACGTAGCACATGTGGAAAGAGAGAGGAGAAATGAAGGAAGGAAGGTCGGTATGACAGCCCGCTTCATGTGAGACAACCTCATGTTAACACATTCCCATCTCATAATAGGAAGCTCTATTATAGGGCAAATACTGGGAATTGGCAGGAAGGAAGAAACAGAAATCCTGTTACTAATAGAAGGGATGCTCCTTACACAGGAAATGATAGGATGTATGAAAGGAATCAAATTAATTATGTTCCACCATATAAGCCTAACATGGGAAGGAATGAGACTTCCTATAGAGGACCATATAGGTCCTATCCAAAAAAAGAAGTATATGAAGATCAAAATGATTATAGACAAGAGAAGTACAAAGAAGGAATTCAAGTAATTTTACTTGTTATACATGTGGGAAGAAAAGACAAATTTCTCCAAATTGTCCTAGGAATCAACCTTCTATTTCAAATAATGCTCTTAAACGTTAGCTTGGAGTTAGATTAATTGAGTGGAAGAGAACATCATCCTGCCGTGAGAGCAATAATCTGTATAAAAGAAAACAAAATTAGAAACATGAATACCTTACTACAGAAGAAGAAGTTTTGTATATGTCACAGGATAGTATGTAGATAGGGGAAGAGACGAACATTCATCTCTAACGTGTCGGATGATGAGAAATCGACAGATATACCTAAAGATCTAAAAATAACTAATTCAATTTTAAGAAGGAATATTCTAGAGAAAAAGAATATTTTTGTGAAAAAGGATACTCATGTGATAAAGAATATTCATGTACAACAGAATATTCTTATAAACAGGATATTCTTGTAAAACAGAATATTTCTGTAAAACGGAGTATTCCTGTGAAGCAGATTCAAGATGGTGTGGCAAAATTAATGGCTCAAAGTTAATTACATTGGACAATTAATACATATTGCCCCATATATTAAAAATTAAATTCTGCAAATATTAAACATTATCCAAAATCTCTACCTACTTATACATGATAAGAGATTATGAAAAAGAAGGTGATTTGATGGGTATGTACCAAGTATCACTATATATATTAGTAGAAATAAGATAAAAGGAACACTTATAGATGGAGGCTCAGGAGTTAACTTTATAGAAGAACATGCTTGTAAGAAAATAGGTTTAGGACCCATGAGCCTGCTCCTTTTAATCTAAAAATGGCAGATCAAAGAAGTGTGAAGCATGTAGAGAGAGGAGTAACTATATCTATAAAAGGACTTAAATATAAAGTGTCACTCATTGTCCTCTAAATGGAAGGAAAAGACATTGTGTATACCATGTTATTATGTAGACCTTGGCTGAAATTTGCAAAAGTGGTATAGGATTGGGAACATGAAAGATGACGCTGGGAGAAGAGAAGGAAAACCAGTAATCTATAATCATACTAAGAAGTATGTTAAAAAAGGAAAATTGACCACTTGTTTTAGAAGGATATGACTAGTTTAATGGATTAGATAATCAAGAAAAGTAGAAATCCTGAAAGCATATTGTAATCTAAAGGTCCTAACAGATATTGACCTTCATGTAGTTGTTGAGCAAGAAAATCCTACATTCTAAATTGTAGCAGTGGTCGCCACGACAAACCCGTATTAAGAGTCTATCGGAATATGAAAGAAATATATGAGTATAGATCAGACTTTAGAAGGTCGGGAAAGGGTAAGGATGGCAAGGTATGTAACATGTAGAACTGCGGATCCCATCACAGTAGAAAAAGAAAAAGAACTAAGATAACACGTAATATGGGTATAACACTAACACATACTCGTAATAAGGGTATAACATATAACAGACCCGTAATAGGGTGACAGACTCACAGACAGACCCGTAATAAGGGTGACAGACTCACAGACAACCCGTAATAAGGGTGACAGACTCAAGACAAACCCGTAATAAGGGTGACAGACTCACAGACAACTCGTAATAAGGGTGACAGACGCACAGACAAACCCGTAATAAGGGTAACAAACAGATAAACAAACCCGTAATAAGGGTGACAGACTCATAGACAAACCTATAATAAAGGTGACAGACAGATAGACAAACCCGTAATAAGGGTGACAAACTCATAGACAAACCCGTAATAAGGGTGACAGACTCACAGACAAACCCATAATAAGGGTAACAATTCATAGACAAACCTGTAATAAGGTGACAGACTCACAGACAAACCATAATAAGGGTAACAAACTCATAGACAAACCTGTAATAAGGGTAACAGACTCACAGACAAACCCGTAATAAGGGTGACAGACTCACAAACAAACCCATAATAAGGGTGACAGATCATAGACAAACCTGTAATAAGGGTAACAGACTCACAGACAAGAAACCAATCCTCAGATGGTCAAACGGGACTGAGAAGAGAAAAGATATAGCAAGTAGTACTGCAATCTCGATGCAGTAGAAATGAGAAGTAGAATCCAAGAATCAAGTAAGATACCAAAGATAGTAGAAAGAGAATAGATATAGTAAGTAGTACTGCGTATCCGAACGAGTAGAAATGAGAAGTAGAATCAAGTAAGATACTAAAGAGTGAGAGTCAGAGGAGAGTATATTGTTAAAACATAGTACATATTCAGTATACCCAGGATGCTTTCCTACCCCTAACTTATCTATTTATACCTACACTTCCAGTCCAGTACATTCAGTTATTGTAACTTCCTTTGAATCTTATCCGTTGGTTGCGTAACTTCCTTAATGTTGTTATGAACTTCCCTTAGACGTAATACGCTGATACTTGGAACTGCCGTATTCTGGTTCCCTCTGGCACTGCTGTATTCCACTAATACCTGAATCATCCTCGTATTACGGTTGACCCGTAATTCATGTTCTTCTCTAACTCTCGTATTTTCCACCATATATATTGTTTTTGGTATTTTTTTCCATTATACTTTTCTAATGAAACACGTGTAAACTTAGAAATTCTATGATGCCTAAGTACTACTCTAACATCCCCCCAGACTAAAACTGTTGCATCGCCCTGATGCACCTTACGGTGGATGTCTAGTGGTTCTACAAATGGAAGCAATCACAGTCTTCATCTTTTGGTGGTCCTCTTGAAGTTTTTGCAATTCATCATGTCCCTCTGAAGTAACAGTGGTCGCTTGAGTAGAAGTTTCCATCCGAGTGACGATGTATTGTATTTGTTCTCCCTGTGTCCGATGTTGTTTTCCTTGTGCTCGCATTTGCTTTCCTTGTGCATTGTAGTTGTTCTCCTGGTGCTCCCAGTTGTTCTCCTTGTGCTTGCAATTGCTTTCCTTGTGCATCACAGTTGTTCTCCTTGTGCCCGCAGTTGATCTCCTTGTGCATCGTAGTTGTTCTCCTTGTGCTCCCAGTTGTTCTCCTTGTGTTCGCATTTGTTCTCCTTGTGCATCGCAGTTGTTCTCCTGGTGCATCGTAGTTGTTCTCCCTGCTAATACGACCATCCCTCTGTGGTCGCCATATGTTGAGCAAGAAAATCCTACATTCTAAATCGTAGCAGTGGTCGCCATCGACAAACCCGTATTAAGAGTCTATCGGAATATGAAAGAACATATATAGAGTATAGATCAGACTTCAGAAGGTCGGGAAAGGGTAAGGATGGCAAGGTATGTAACATGTAGAACTGCGGATCCCATCACAGTAGAAATAAAAGAAAAAGAACTAAGATAACACGTAATGTGGTATAGCACTAACACATACTCGTAATAAGGGTATAGCATAACAGACCCGTAATAAGGGTGACAGACTCACAGACAACCCGTAATAAGGGTAACAAACTCACAGACAAACCCGTAATAAGGGTGACAGACAAATAAACAAACCCGTAATAAGGGTGACAGACTCATAGACAAACCCGTAATAAAGGTGATAGATAGATAGACAAACCCGTAATAAGGGTGACAAACTCACAGAAAAACCGTTAAAAGGTGACAGATTCACAGAAAAACCTATAATAAAGGTGACAGACAGATAGACAACCGTAATAAGGGTGACAAACTCATAGACAAACCCGTAATAAGGGTGACAGACTCACAGACAAACCCATAATAAGGGTAACAAATTCATAGACAAACCTGTAATAAGGGTGACAGACTCACAAACAAACCCATAATAAGGGTGACAGACTCATAGACAAACCTGTAATAAGGGTAACAGACTCACAGACAAGAAACCAATCCTCAGATGGTCAAACGGGACTGAGAAGAGAAAAGATATAGCAAGTAGTACTGCAATCTTGATGCAGTAGAAATGAGAAGTAGAATCCAAGAATCAAGTAAAGATACCAAAGATAGTAGAAAGAGAATAGATATAGCAAGTAATATTGCGGATCTCGAACGCGTAGAAATGAGAAGTAGAAATCAAGTAAGATACTAAAGAGTGAGAGTAAGAGGAGAGTATATATTGTTAAACATAGTACAATATTCAGTATACCCCAGGATGCTTTCCTACCCCTAACTTCATCTATTTATACCTACACTTCCAGTCAGTACATTCAGTTATTGTAACTTCCTTTGAATCTTATCCAGTTGGTTGCGTAACTTCCTTAATGTCGTTATGATAACTGCTCCCTTAGACGTAATACGCTGATACTTGGAACTGCCGTATTCCGGTTCCTCTGGCACTGCCGTATTTCGCTAATATCTGAATCATCCTCATATTACGATTGACCCGTAATTCTATGTTCTTCTCTAACTCTCGTATTTTCCACCATATATATTGTTTTGGTATTTTTCCCATTATACTTTCCTAATGAAACACGTGTAAACTTAGAAATTCTATGATGCCTAAGTACTACTCTACAGTAGTGCTGAAGAAAAGAAAATTGTTTAATATAAGGAAAACGATAGGCTTGGATTACATGAAAAGTTCTATAAAGCAAATTCTGTATGAGATTGATTTAAGGAAAAACTTGCAAAGTATAATATGTGTATACCATGGAACCTTTAGAACAAGTGAATATAGGCACAGAAAACGAACCTAAAATCTTATTTATTGCTCATGAATTAGATAAGAAATTCTGAGAATGAATGAACTTACTTCAAAAGTATTAAGATGTTTTTGCTTGATCTTAAAGGCATTGTACACACACTATACAATTATTACTAGAAAGTGAACATTTGAAACAAAGAACATATAGGATTAATCCTAATTATGCACACTTGTTAAGAAGGGATAGATAAGCTGTTAAGTGTTGGCTTTATTTATCTTATATAAGGTGCACAATGGTTATCACCACTCGTGATTGTTCCTAAGAAGAATTGGAAATTGAGAGTATGTGTAATTACAAGAAGCTAAATGATGCCACAAAAAAGAGAAACAACTTTCAAAAGCACAAAGAGGAACAACTTTCAAAAGCACAAAGAGGAAAATCCAAAGTACCATGAAGATCAACATCATAAGGAAGGCATAGGATAGTTGCAGTGAGGACACTACAAATCTTCAAAGTGGGGAATAGTGTTAGGGACCAAAAATAGAGCATGAAGGAACTACATACATTGAATTTTCTTACGGTGGAGGAAAGCTTGTAAGAAAGGTGTAGTAGG
>PUQB01000618.1:0-144934 GCA_003024785.1 Selaginella tamariscina | reverse complement strand
TTGTGCTGCTACAATTCTTTTTCTCCATACGAGATGGTATAACCTATTATGCATACAAGTTACGGCCATCAGAAGCAGGAGTGGTTACCAAAAGAGGAGCTTAATGCTCTTCAAAAGTGGAGAGGATGGAAAGCCACTTCTCCCAGAAGGACAACTAGACCCTATTCCATTGAGTGCCCAGCTCAAGGAACAAGAGGTTATTATTGATGGCATCAAAAATATGTGGCATGGGTTCAAAAATCGATGCCAAAGAATTCTGATAAGGCAACTGGTTACTAGAACTATATAAGCATGTGGTCGACTATTGGGAGACTGTTGTTCGAGAGTTGGAAGGGCCTACTGTCAACAAGTACAGAATTGCAACACCCTTTCTAGCCTAAAACAAGGTGGCGAGAGGAGATTGAAATGACATCACTGAGCATAGACGACATAGAAGCCAGTAGTGATGTGGAAGTGCAAACCCCACACTTTTGTTGGACAAAGGAACCAAAAACCTAAAGCATACTTTGATTGCTGCAAGGATCTTCAAAAACTAATGAATGGTTCTCATTACTCCAGATGCGTCATATAATCAGCCTATTTGGATGGGTCAAAATTATCGACACACCTGAAGTAATCACAAAAAATAGTATTGTTAAGGTTGCATGGTTCAAACCACAAAAAAAGGCGACACGAGAAGGAGAGCGAAAGATATAATGGATGCCTAGAGAAAACATGGTCTCCTCAAAAAAACCCAGCATGTTTTATAAATGTTAAATCCATTCGATATGGGTGAATGTCAAGAAGCGTTGATAAAGTCACGATTAACAAAAACTACAAGGGAATGTATGTTTTCTGAAGCTTAAAGCAATTACAAAATTATAAAATATCATATATTTAATATTCATAATTATTATAAACTCTTTAATAATAGTACCAAATGTATACTTAACTATAAAAATTTAAAAAATGATATGGAAGATTGACTATTTATTATAGGTTTATATATATATTATTACTATACAAATTTTTAATTAATAATGTTATATTTAAATATTAATATTATACAACATCAATATTTTATAATGTACCTCTTATGCTCTTCCTTAATTGTTTAATTAGGCAATATATTATATAATTTAATACCTTCTACTTTATAATTTATTAATTTTGTTCAATGAATGCTATAATTTATTAAAGGGTAGAATACAAAATAGAATATTTTAAAGAATATTCTCTTTTCAAACATATATTCTAAAGAATATTCCTTTAATATTAAAAATGCTAATTAAATAGCTAAAATTGCTAATTATTAAGAAATGGGACTATAGCCATGCCCATTTTGTTACAACTTGCATAGTATTCTGACTACCAGAGGATGGCTTTGCAATAGGAGAATTATCAAAGACGGAGCCACAGAGGTCCGCCACCACAAGGAAAGGGTGTTATGGGGCATATAGGAGAGAGAGGAAGCGGCCGAGTTTGTAGCATTGATAGCCTTCTTGTTCACAAGAAGTACGAGGAGACAAATCACTAGGTGTTTGGCAAACGGCCTCTACAGGCCTAGGAAGGAGTCGCAATGAATTGGGCAGACTGCCTCAAGCAGTACTTGTTCCGCTCTAACTAATGGAATATACAGAGTTTGGATTGGGTCCAAGAGGAAGCTTTCCACGGCCGGCCATATCAGTATCATGACCGTCGGTGTGATTGGCCGAAACTACGACTTCGATACCGGCACAACCCCAGACAGGGGAGGGAGAGTGGAGCGAAACAAGTCATGGCAACCAAAGGGAACAGTCAAAACCCCTGGAGTCGTCAAAGAAGCAGGCAAGGGACAACCTCTCTCATGACCAGAACCACCCAAGAACCGAACGATAGAACCCATACAAGTGATACCTCTAGCAGTGGGACCCTGGAATTCCCATCAAAGGTACCCGGATGACCTACTGGGCTAGACAAGGAGGGAATGGAGGCCAAGTTTGAAGAAGAGTAAAAGGATACCTATCATGTAGACGGTCAGTGGGCCTCATCGACTTACCTCAAGATTGCAAAGGCCTTCAACCAGCTGAAGGAAGTAATGGCAGTGTATAACAACCTCGATCTCCCAGTCGTGGGAAAGGAACATGATGCCATAATAAGTAAGCTCACAAGAGCGATGGTAGGCCGCATGGGAGGAAGCCAAGGAAGCTATGGAATTGCTCTGCCAAGCAGCCCTACTATGTAAGGTAGCTGTAAAGAGAAGGAAGGACGCCGGGAACTCTGGGGCAAGTTAGCAACAAAAATCAATCGGTTATAGGGTGAGAATGATGCCCTCTAGAGGTTCATAGACCAACACCAACACACCTGCAGCCAGGTCATAGCGAACAAAGAATGACAAACTCACGAACTCAAGACTTGGATCGAGCAAAGAAGTAGGGAGTTCAAGGAAGCCTGAGCAGAATTGGCGGCGGTCAGGGAGGAGTTGCACCAACACACAACTCAACACACATTAACCAAAACTACAATTGTGGCCAGTCAAGAGGAACCCCCACCCAGATAGCCAAGAGCGAACGTCGCATTACAACCGGGACAAGGGAGGGAGCAACAACCCATCCAAGGATCAGAAATCACCTCGGACCACTACCACCGAGTTAGCAAAGTACACCCACCGACAAGCCCAACTACTTGCAACAAGGGAGCAAGAGCTACAGTGCTCACACGAGTGAATTCGGGAGCTAGAGGCTCAAGTGAAACACACTTAGGAGCAACAAGAGGTAGGGTTTCAGACAGAGCTACGAAAGGCTACTGAGCTGCATGATGCGATTGTTGCTTTGAAGCAAAAGCTAGCCGCAGTGGAGAGCGAAGCCCCCACATACTGCGACCATTCTACCATGACTTAAGGTAAGGGAGCGCATGGCCCGAGAATGTGCCAATGAATAAGTCTGAGCATCTGGTTGACGATGATTTGACCACCCTCAAACCGCCAGTCGGCATGAACAAGCGATGGGATGGAGTGGCCGAGTGGTGAGGGTGCCGCATGTACGGACTAACAACAACAGCTGTTAGTCGACGCTTAAACTAGGCGTAGATCCGATCGTCCGGATCGATCAACTACCAAGGTACTCAGGACAACACGCGTGAGGAAGGCACAAAATGATAAAGGCAGGACGTTGGCACAGGGCAGCAGACCAGTGGGAGCATGCCACCTGTACCTAAGGTCTAGCACTAGCTGACCCACTATATAAGCAAGAGGGCTTGTAGTGGATTAAGGTCCTTCTAGTCTGTCTTTTTCTTTGTATCTTGCTCCACCTTTTTTGGGGCAGCTCAGGCAATATATATATATATATTACTCCTTCTGTCCACCACCTTCTCCAATTATCCTTCTATGCCCTACTCCTAATCCGACAACATACAGTCAGAGCGAGAAAAACACCCACCTAGGAGAACTTCTCACATGTACACGGACCCTTGCGGCATTCGGGTAGAGGCCATCTCACACCATCCAGTGCTCCCTAGGGTAAGTCCGACTCACCAAGACATCATACAACACCACACTTGGCATGTGGAGTCCCTGATGACCAATGTCCCGTTGGAGGTCCTCCCTCATTGGCTTTCATAGCTGATCTCTGATCAGCTGTGGTTGTGGGTATTCTTAGTCGAGGTTGGGGCTGGTATGGGGTTGCTGGTTAAGTCTACTACCGGGCTTGGGTCAGACCTGCTTAGGTGGCACTGTTGTCCAACTGTGGTGCATCTAGGTGGCTCCTCCAGAATTGTGAAGGTGGTTAGTGATTCGGTCCCTCATGTGATGTGTTTGTATTGCTTTAGGCTTTGGAAATTCCCTTGTGGCCCTCGATTTGCCCATGTGGTGCCTGCCATGGTGGGGACCCTCTTGACTTACATGGGGTGAGCCTTGTGGGTGGGTGCGGAAGGCCGTCACTTTGCCGTCGTCCAGTCCTCCTCTCCTACCTGGTGCGTAGTGTTCTAGTGCTTGAAATTGCTGTGGGGTTGCCCAAACTTGCTTTGTTGACAAGAATATTAGTCCCCTCCTGGTGCAGAATCTTACTTGCTAGTGTTCCTAATTATGCTGCACCTTCGCGCCCCTAAGACAGTGGCAACCAAGAAGCATGTCAATTCCCCCTTCAGTGTGTATGTCAAGGACAATGATATTTATCCAAAATGTGACATTTTGGATCTTGACTTCCACTGCCCTTAGAATACTCTTGAGTGTTACCTCAGCTTGGTTTGCCATGCGTACGTGGAAGGGAGTAGGCTCTGGGGTTGACATACCCAACTCATGATAGAGTTCCATTGACATGATGTTCACTACCGACCCTTCGTTTATGATTATGTTGCTAATTGTGTGGCCTGCCATTTGAACTAAAATGGTTGGTACATCGTTCACGAAATCCATTGTAGTCATTGTGCTTCTTGGCCAGGGCCTGACTGATCCCTATGGCCGAGCCCAGCATAGCACAACTGGAATGAATGGCGCCCCTTGTCCCATCAATGCCTTGGCCTCTCCTATGCTATGACTACGGGGTGTTTCTGCCTCCGTGTGGTTCCCCTTGATCCTCGACTCTAGTTGGGCTCTGCCGGCCCTAGAGCACTTGGCACTTTGGAATGCTTCCTTTCCCACTACCTCAACCTTGAGGGTTGTGCTACTCGTTCCTTCTTGCAATGCCTCCCCTTTTCCTTGGTTCTACAAACGTGCGGACATCTCATTTCTTCCGTTAGAGGAGCATGTGGTGTCGTGTTCTTCCTGCTGTTCAGTCTTGGCCGTTACCTAGTTGGCCCACGACATGGGGATTGGTGTCGGGGTCTGTCCATTTCGCCGCCCTTGTGGTGTCAGGTGCTTGTGTTTTCAGCATGGGTTTAATTAACAATACCCAAGAGCATCGGTAAAGTGGGTGCTAGCCTCCGCATAGAGCTCAAGTCATCTCCCAATGTTTCAGCCACCTATCCCTATTGTTGTACCTTGGTCAGTAGGACTGCCACTCCCAAGAACGGGACCTTTGATTGCATGACCTTTTGAGAGGTTGGTCGTTCTCATTCGTTATGTGCCCATAGCTCTTCTAGCTCTTTGTGTCCCCCTCTACCTTTTGTTTCACCACTAATGCGGCTGCCTAAGGTAGCATGTTCCTCATGATCTCGACCAGTCAATAGCAATCGTTTGTGTTGTGGGACCCATGGATGTTATATACCCAACAATACTTATCCCGCGTGTGGTGTATCTTAGTTGGGCCAATGTTTGCAGTTAAGTCCTCCTTCCGTGTTGCCTCCATGTAGACTTTCCCTTGTTGTGGCTGTATATGCTCTTTGGCTCCCAACCGCCTCTCCTTTCTGATAGGCTTTGGAACGTCCGAGAGGTTCTCCTCGTTTGTGATGGTGTTATTCACCCCTCTGTGTTTGATTTGTCTTGTGTCTTCTTCTCCTAACGTCTCTCGGCTTCCGCTTTTCTGCTTTCTTGGTGTGCTGGAGTAACTTGTCAAACATCTAGTTGTCGTCCAACCCAATCCACTTGCGGATCTTTGGTCGCAATCCTTTATGTACCACATCTTCTTGGTCAGGTTGACAGGGGCATCCCTTAGCTGGGCAATGTACTCCAACATGCGAACCGTGTATTCGTCGACCGACTCTCTCGTTTTCTATTTCAAGCTAGTTAGTTTATGGATTACCTCTTCCTCACTCTTTTCCTCCCAAAAAGTATTAAAAAACGCCTTCCGTGCGGTTTCCTAGTAAGGTCCCTTGTTTGCCTTGTGGAATCACATCCACCAGGCATGTGCCTTTTTGCCTAGAGTACATGCAAACGCACTCAGCTTCTTGTGATTGTCACTTAATACACTTCCCAACTTGCACACCTGCTCAAACTTGTGTACATGTTGGTCGGTGTCTTCACCCCTCACTTCTTGAAATGCAAGTAAGGGCAATGTCATTGTGCTCTCCTACATTCGATGGAGCATGTAGGCTAGTAAGGTCACCGAATCGATTCCCATGGCGTCCCATTGAGCCTAGGAGGTGCTCTGATTTGGATCCTCCACTTTGGATGTGCTGTAGTCCATGTCCCGGTATCCTATGGGTACCTTTTTCCTCCCTTGCCCCCCACCCTTTGATTGAGGTGGTGATGAGGATGGGCTCCTCCCGGCTATCCCTCGAGGGCCCCCTTCGCAGGACCAACCTGATGGCTGGTGGTGCGGCATACCTCTGTTGGATAGTATTCCCTTGTCCAACGGGTGGCTCGGCAAGACCATGTGACCTTGCGAAATCCCCTTGCAGTGTCAAAAAGGTTGTGGTTGTCAAGGCAGATTCTCCTTGCCCTGAGACGGTATCCCCTCATCTCGTGGTGGTTGTGGCTTTGCTATACTCCTTTGTGGAATCCCATTATGTGGTCGGTACAGTCTCACTCACTCGAGCATATTTCCCTTGCCCTGGGATGGAATCACCTCATCCCTTGCCCATAGTGACCACTATGTGGCCCCCTTGCTGGTACCTCCTCCCACCTATCAACTCATTGATGTCCAGTTGCCTTCTTGCGTGGTTGATACGGTCTCACTCACTTGGGCATATTTCCCTCGCCCTAGGATGGAATCCCCTCATCCCTTGCCCAGAGTAACCACTGTGTGGCCCCCCTTGCTAGTACCTCCTCCCAGTCTATCAACTCATTGATGTCTAGTTGCCTTAACACAGGTGGTCTTCCCATGTGGTAGCCCGGCCTTTTGGAGCCTGAGTCATCATCTTGGTACTCATTCTGGCCTGTTGCATCATCTGACCAGTGGAACTCCTAGTGCAGAGGTTGCTTTGTCGGTAATTGGTGCCCCTCCCTACGGAGGCCTTCCAAATGAGGCTCTTCCTCCCCTCTTTATGGGCATCCAGGATCCACCCGCCTTACCTTGGTCGATGATGGTGGCCATGGGTTTCCTAACTTGCGTCCCTCGTAGCAATGGTCACGCAGGACCTTTGGCTCTTGTCCCCTATTGCTACCTGCATTGATGTTGTCATCTCGAGGTTTTTGCTTTTAGCGTTGACCTTCTCTCACTTGGGGTTCTTCTACGCCTCAAGGGTACTCGTCGAACATGGGTTCGACTCTCCGGTGTGAGGGCTCATCGTAGCCCTACATTGAGAGGGGGTGGAAGGCTTTCATCGTCTTGCCATCCGTCCCACTCTGTGTCATAGGTCATTGCCGGGCCAGGTCCCCTGTCTAGGTGTTGCTCATTCCCACATGTTTCCACACCTGGAATTCTGTCAGGACATGCTAAGGGTTCTTCATACCTCTATTTGGTGTTTGTGTCATTCCCTTGGATAGGTGAAGCAGGGGCCGATTGTGGCATCCGGGGTAGCTCTCTACCCTCCATTAGCCTCTCTCAACCAGCCCGATGCATTCTCCTGGCCACAGCACAAATGGTCATCGAGGACTCCACATGCCAGATGTGGGGTGACCTATGTAGCCTTGATGGTCGCCATCATGTTGTTGCCAATGCCCAATCTCGGGGATCTGCACCAGTGAGTCGGCCTTTACCTTGAGAGATGTTGGAATGTGCTATGATGGCCTCTACCTGGACGCTGCGAGGGCTCGTGTATAGATGAGTAGGACTTCTCCTAAGCACAGTGTTGCTACCTCCTTGGGAAGATACTGTTGGACCATGAGCGAAGCAAGAGGAGAACAATTGAAAACATGATAGACAAAAGAAATCTAGATATAATATATATGTATATACTGCTTGTCCATATACAAGATGTCCCCCTTCTCTAGAGAAGGTGGAGCAAGATACAAAGAAGAAGACGGACTATAAGGACCCCGACCCAATACTAACCTTCCTGCTTATATAGTGGGTCGGTTGGGGCTAAACCCTAGGTCCAGGTGGCACTCCCTACTAGTTACTACCTTGTGACAAAGTCATGCCCAGTAGCATTTATGTGCCTCCCTCACTTGTGTTGTCTCGCGTACCTTGGTAATTGATCCAGACAATCGGATCTAGGCCTTTGTTAAGCATCGCCTAATAGCCGTCATAGTCGATTAGTACATGTTGTACCTTCCCCACTTGGCCGTTTGGCCCCACCACTCGTTCGCGCTAGCTAGCGGTTTGACGATGGTCAAACCACCATCAACCAGTCCCTAATGATTACATGGTTTCCCATTGGTGCTACTAGAGGTGAAGCCACTACTATAATGTAAGTGTATTCTTTTAAACAAGATTATTAGAACCATTCTGAACGATGTTCAAATAACCTATTATCGCACCATACGACATGATTAACAGCTTCATAGAGACTTATCAAGTCCTTATGGAATGTCAGGAGGAGGTCCTTGGCAAAATTAGTCAATTAAGGCTTTTTCATCCCATGGCACATTGCATGCCAAAAGGCAAAACTATGATGCATATGCTGAGCATGGGCATTTAAATTGTTGAAGTTGATGAATCTTGTTAATTGCAATTTAGATATTGTTGGTGTCACCAAAGCAATGCTTAAATTTCAAACGAACAATTCGAAGTTGTCCAACAATGGTGAATCTTTCTCCAACAAAGGTGCAACTTGAGTGGTACTAATGAGTAATAATCCAACTAAACCCACCTTTGAATGATTGTCTGCGTAACAATTGGGGTTCATTTGAATGACTAGGCAAACCTAGTTAATGAACCCACAAAATTGGGACCTTGTGCTGTCAAACCTTTCTAGCATATTAATCATAAGTTCCTATGGTGTTATAAAGGAATCTGCGCTTGAACTTACTTTATAATAGTTGAATCTGTCGTGTGAGATAAGACACTTGCTACAATAGCTTTTGCCTTTCCTGATCATGCCATTCTTTCATCCTAATAACCTCATGTTTTTCCACCATGAACCATTGATTTTCTCTTGTTTGTCGCTAATGCTACAACTCTGAAAACATGTGTGCATAATCTTGTTGCCATTATCCTAGTGTAATTGGGACATGATTAATGTGAAGGGACTCCGGTTCAGCCTGTCACAACCGAAATCAATAATAAAATATAAGTGGAATCGTTTTAGTAAAGAAGAAAAGAAGAAAAAGAAAAAATACTAATCACTTAGTATTAAAAAAGATTGGTGAATAACTAATGTTGAACTGGAATGTTAAAACCCTAACCCTAGCCTCTATATACTATAACCTAGTGTCTCTGAACATAGACCTATATGCACGTTGTAACTAAAATGAGCATGATACATGAAAATGGGAATATAAAATAAATTGCTAATTAATACTTAAGTTTTAATTATTAGTTAATTATTTAATTAATATGTAATTAAGCCTTAAATATTAATTAATTAATAACTTAATCCTTCAATAACCTTACTTAGTAAGGAATATTCCTAAAATATCTTAGAATATTCATATTTTCTTCGTTCTAAAAATAGTTTACAATAATTAAAAAATACTATCAAACATAAATACAAATGAAATCATTTCCTTATCAATATGTTAATTTTCTTATAAATAGTTTCTTCCTAACCATACGGAGAAATCTTACTCTCCGGATTAATTGAATATCTTGATGTTGTTGCCACATCTAACACTCTCACGAATGCAGTTAGGAGTTGACGAGTCTACATAAAGGCTTATCTAAAAAATGACGTTTCTTAAGAATAATATTGTAAAGCACTCGGTTGCTATCCTTCATTTTATAAAACTCAAAATCATGAGAAAGAAAAGCGTCAGGAAATGTTTAATACGGTGGATACTGCTCATAAAAGTTTTCGAGATTTTTCTTTTTGAGGCACGTATCCAAGTAGTTCATTAGCTCATCCATGGTATTGGTATCAGAATATGAGTCAAAAGTGATTGGATGAATACAAGCAATGTTTTGGTTAAGCATAGCCTTCTGAGGAGAGTCGTTTACCACTAAGATATGTGTGTTCTTCATTATCCTTAACTGATTGATCTCCCCATGAAGCCCAATTAATCTTTCATTCTTGAAGAAGTATGGCTTGCTTTCCTTTCTTATATTGTAAAATTCGAGAGGTTTATAACATATTCGCTGGTCAAAAATCCAATCTTTACGAATCACCTCTTCTGCAACACTACAATGTTTCTTAAGCAAATTCAATAGCGGTGTCAAGTTGTGAATCTGCATGCATGACCAAATCCCACAAGTGCACCCATCTCCTTAAGCTTTTGAAAGAGATGGTTCAACCCTGGACGAAAAATGATATCATATCGAAATTTACCATGATAAGGAATGAAATCTCCTTGTTTGATTTTTTTTTTCTATCCTCGGGCCTTTGTCGATGAAGTAAAACACCATTGACATCCAATAACACAATATGGCCATGGGTAACAAGGGGTATAGCGTTGCCTCTTGAATGCTTTGCAACTCACTTGTTTGCTCCCTTTCACATTTATCTGTTGACATTATATCGTTGCCTATCCCTTTATCATTTAATTGTACATCATCCTTATAAGATGTTTGGATAATGTACATTGCCGAATACGTCACTCTCAGCTATCGATGTATCAGATGGAGGTTCAAGCTCGTTGAAGTGCAAACAGATACCTGGCCAGTCATTTGGAAGTTTGAAATTGTTTGGCACATTCCTAACAATTAAGTGAACAACCGTATCAATGCTCTTGGGATCGGCATCATTCATATAAAATCCTGTCCAACGATGTCTATTCTTCTTGGCAAAGAGGAAGGCAAAAGTATCGGTGACATGAGCAAGAATCAAGAAATAAATACCTGAAAACATAGGTATAAGTTAAGAGTGAAAACATGAATTCAATAATAAATACCTTCTCTATACATGCTTGCTAAGTTTCTCCACCAAATCCTCTAGTGCCCTATCTGGCGAAGGATTTTTTGACACCTGCCGATCCATCACGAATAATTGAAACGGTTTCCTGCAAACAGTGATATTACCTCATAAAGTCTTCGAATCTGATAACAAACATCTATAGGCTTGTCGTGATTCATAGCATCCTCCTTTATAAGGTTCAACTCGGTTCTCCTGTTGCTGAAGGATTGCCATAAGAAAAGGCATCATCGCAATGTTCTCCTTTTTGGCGTTGGCGTGCAATAGATTCTTACCTATATCTTCCGATTGGTTCACCCATTGGACAAGCATATCATCGTCTATCACATGCAAGTATTTGCTGACCTCTTCATATGTTGGAGCCAAGGTCCAACCCAATTTGTGACAATGTATTCCCAACCACTCCTTGAAGTGCCTAACCGTTTTCAACTTCATTGCCTTGAGATGAAAAGGAGAGGTGGGGTTACTGTTGTTAATATGTAGTTTGCCATCAATTACCAAATCAGCTAAGACATCCATCTCCTCCATCGTTGTTCCATTTAAAGGCTTCAACCATGTGAGCTTGAAATCATTGTCTACATCCTTTGTAGATTGAATTGACTTGGCCTTTGCCGTCTTACTGGGTTTCTTTGCAACCTTTTGCGAGGGCTCCCCATCACTTGCCTACTTCTTCTTCAGTGTTCCTTTTGCAAAGGATTTCATAATCCCCACCCATTTGGCAAAGATCTTGTCCTCGAGACAAGAAATTAACATCATCAAAAAGGATATTTCCTTCCCGCCCACCTGGGCAAAATCAACTACTGCAATTTCCTCAGCACTCTACAAAAAAAAAAAAGACAGATTAATATACTGGCTGTTACAACCTTGTGCAAAGGGTGAAACCTTTAGAACAAGGGCAAAACCTTTGAGCTGAAATGAGGAGATTATATTTAAGAGATAAATGAATACAAAATGAAACACAAGGCCGAAGATTGGTGTTGAATGATTCTGAAAAATCTGGAACTAGAACCCGTTTATATATATGAGGTCCTAAGGATTGTGTGGTCCACAATTGGTCTGGAATGTGTGGTCCATAGTTGGTCTGGAATGTGTGGTCCACAGTTGGTCTGGAATGTGTGGTCCACAACTGGTCTGGAACATGCATATGAATATATGCCTTGCTGTTGATGGTGTAATTCAGCATCCAGGATCATACGGACAAGTTGGCTAACACATATGTGTGTTAGTAGAAAGGTCTTGGGTTCAAGTCCTGTGAAAGGCAAAAAAAATAATATTATTCTCCTTTCAATAACGAACACCGCGCATCACTGGTCTAGGTTTAACGAACACCGCGCATCACTGGTCTAGGTTTTACAGGATGTCGATGATCAGGAGCATGAACAAGATTGAGTAGCAGGATATCGATGATGGAAGTTGGCAACAAGATTTGAGCAGCAGGATATCGATGATCAGGAGCATGACAAGAGGAGCATGAACAAGATTGAGTAGCAGGATATCGATGATGGAAGTTGGCAACAAGATCAGGAGCATGAACAAGAGATGAGCATGAACAAGATTGAGTAGCAGGATATCGATGATGGAAGTTGGCAACAAGATCAGGAGCATGAACAAGATGAGCATCAAGCTCCCAAGTGCATTCACTGTGCGGATAACCAATCCAGTCTACAAAATAGTGAAGCTGACCACAAACAAGCTTGGAGTCAAGAATTGCAGCAACTTCAAACTCAGGAGCACCAACAACTGTAACCGGAGGAGGTGGTGGAAAGAAGTCGGCTGTATAGTGCTCATCACTGGCCATGTTTTGTAACCGGAGGAGGTGGGGAAGAAGTCGGCCTGTAACCGGAGGAGGTGGTGGAAGAAGTCGGCCGTACGGTGCTCGTCACTGGTCCAGGTTTTGCAGGATATCGATGATAGAAGTCAGCAACAAGATTAGGAGCATGAACAAGATTGAGCAGCAGGATATTGATGATGGAAGTCGGCAACAAGATCAGGAGCATGAACAAGATGAGCAGCAGGCTCTCCAAGTGCGTTCACTAGGCTGATAACCGATCTAGTTTACAAAATAGTGAAGCTGACCACAAACAAGCTTGGAGTCAAGAATTCCAACAACTTCGAACTCAGGAGCATCAGCAACTGTAACCGGAGGAGGTGGTGGAAGAAGTCGGCCGGTTCAACTATGGTGCTCGTCACTAGTCCAAGTTTTGCAGAATATCGATGATGGAAGTCGGCAACAAGATTAAGAGCATGAACAAGATTGAGCAGGGATATCGATGATGGAAGTCGGCAACAAGATCAGGAGCATGAACAAGATGAGCATCATGCTCCAAGTGCATTCACTAGGTAGATAACCGATCCAGTCTATGAAATAGTGAAGCTAACCACAAACAAGCTTGGAATCAAGAATTGCAGCAACCTCGAACTCAGGAGCACCAGCAACTGTAACGGAGGAGGTGGTGGAAGAAGTCGGCCGGGTTTAGAAGTTGACTCCAGCAACCTCGAACTCAGGTTCACCAACAACTGTAATCGGAGGAGGTGGTGGAAAAATCGGCCGGGTTCAGAAGTTGACTCCAGCAACCTCGAACTTAGGTTCACCAGCAATTGTAACCGAAGGAGGTGGTGGAACTCAGGTTCACTAGCAACTGTAACTGGAGGAGGTGGTGGAAGAAGTCGGCCAGGTTCAGAAGTTGACTCCAGCAACCTCAAACTCAGGTTCACCAGCAATTGTAACCGGAGGAGGTGGTGGAAGAAGTCAATCGGGTTCAAAAGGAGCATGATGTCAGAGTTTTTACCTGAAGGGCCAACACATGGCAACATGTGGCTGCTAGGCAGCCATCCGGTGTCATAACCTTGTATGAGCAGTGCTAAGTCTTCCAAAACAACCCTAATGACCCCTAGGGTTAGACTCTAATGCCTAAGTGGACAAGAGACTTAAGGTTTAGCCTAAGTCTCCCTAGAGTGTCTGCCCCCAAAACCCTTGAGGGATAACCCTAATTGACTTAGGGTCTTGCCCTAGAAGACCTAGACAGGCTTCATGCCCTAACCCCATCAAGGAGACGTGTGTTCCACACATACCCTCAATAGGGTTAAAGCATCACCCTACATCTTGAGGAATCATCCTTAATTAAGTACAACCCCTAAAAGACGACGAGGGGTATCTTGACCCACAACTAACCCCTAAGGGTCTGAGTGGCCAAGTCATACCCTGGCTCTAGGGTTAGTACCTAGAGAAAACACGAGTGTTCGTAGTTAGCGACACAAGTGATCCCCTAAGCATTCCTTAGAGGCTAAGGTTGGAAAACCCTAATTCCCCAGAGGGAACCATGCCTATGTCTAAGAAGACCCTCGCTAAGGAGCTTTGGTTGTTCAACCCTCAGACATGCTCCCACATCCTGAGAATGAACACCCTTAACCATGTGTGCCAGTAAGCACACTTCGCAAAGAGACTTAACCTCCCTTGGGCATGTGCCCAAGGCTTGGCCCTAGTCCTAGAACACGAACATGTGCTTGTCAGGTTCACCAACCCCTCAGCCTTAGGCTCGAGACACGACCCCATGGGTCATGCCCTAAGTGTTGCACTTGTATGAAACCCATCCTAGTGTCACAAGTGTGTGGCACCGTTTCACAGACAAGGCTATCTTCATAGCCTCCTTAGAGACAAGAGTTAGACCTAGTGCCACGATTGTGGCTCACTAGATGCCAACTCTTAGAGCCCACACTCGGATACCCCTTTGGGAACCTGTTTACATGAGAGCTCATCCCCACAGTTAGCTAAGTGCACGGACAATGCTCACTTGTGAGTCAAGATGCGTGACTAGCTGAGCTGTGAGTGCTACCCTCAGCTTGGCATGGACGAGGAGACTGAAATAGAGTCTTAACGATTACCCAAATGTGCGAGCGGGTTACCGAACGAAAGGAGTTGGCTAACTCCTTGGATGCGGCATACCTGGGCACAACAGTGCAGATTTGCAACCATAAGGGTAGGCTACCCCTAAAGTGTGACGTACGCCGCAGGCAAGTGGACACGGCAGCATAGCGAGTATGCCTTGACGACATGAGACGAACCCATGCCAGCGGGGAGGAAGGAACCAAAGACCTCTCAGTCTTTGGCCTGCTTGCCCCACACCTACTCTACCTTATTTCTGTGATGAAGCCACCACCCCCCTAAAATGCCATTCTAATAAGTGGGCTGGCACGAAAATCTATCCCCAATGCAAAAGAGACGGTGAGTTTACCCAATCGACCCATCAACCCCTAAACCCTACCCCAAGGGGTTTAGGGCATGGGGTTGAGTCAACCCTAGGGGTGTTTCTAACCATGTCCGAACTCACCAGAGCCAACCAAAAAATCCAAATGGGACACAAATCACCGAGAGGGGGCTTTTTAGAAGGTAAGTGCTAGCTTCGCCTAGAGTTTCTTGCAAATACCTAGTGACACTCGGCTGGACCATCACTAGATACCCAAGTGCACTAAGCGGGCATGTTTCTTACACCCTCTAGGGTCTGTCAACGGACTTAGTAGGTAATAACAGTCAACATCCAAAGTAAAGGGTCAAGTCATAGTAAAAACTATGACACATGATAAGGCTCCAACAAAAAACATGGAACACGGAATGGATCTGGATGGTTGATGGAAGCTCGAGACGAAACGTCACATCAGAGAGTCTCTCGATGATGCAAAATGGGCCCAAGCGTTGATAGTCCAGCTTGTCACAGGGACGTGTGGTTGGCCAATGACGCCGAAGGAGCCACACTTGGTCACCAACAGTGAATGCTGAAGGAGAGAACCGGGAACGATTAGCAGCTTGTTGTTGCAAATCCCGAGCGTTGAAGATGATGCTGCACTTTCATGAACCTGTTGGAGATGCTCAACACGATCATCGGCAGCAGTGGTAAGGTTAGGAGCCATGGGCAAGCTGTAGGACCATCGAGGATGAACACCAGAGAACGCAAAAAATGGTGACACACTTATGGATGAGTGTGCCGTGTTGTTGTACGTGAACTCGGCAGCAAGAAGGAGATCAACCCAGTCATCTTGTAGATGATAAATGAAACACCGGAGATATTGTTCCAGACTCTGAATCGTGCACTCCGTTTGACCATCTGTTTTAGGATGATGTGCAGTAGACAGCTTCCCGGTGATATGTAGTCGATCTAGGAATCTCCGCCAGAATGCCGAAGTGAACTGGGGACCTCGATCAATGACAAGTTCATCAGGAAGACCATGAAGACAGAACACCTCCCGGTACACCAGATCTGCATCATTAGGACCCGAACATGTCTTGTTGCAAGGAACAAAGTGCACCATCTTAAAGAATCGATTAACAATGACTAGGACAGCATCAAACCCTCTAGAAGGAGGTAAATCAATGAGGAAATCCATGGTGATGTAGGACCATGGCTACTGAGCAATAGGAAGAGGCTATAGTAGTCCAACCGGTTGATGATGAGGAAGCTTTGTACACTGGCATGTGTCACAAGATCGCACAAATTTCTTAACATACATGCAAAGTCGAGGCCACCAGAACACACGTTGTACCAGCTCGATCATCTTCCGAATGCCAAAATGTCCCACAGCTGTGTTGTCATGGCAATGTTGGATAGCTCGCAACCTCAGTTTTCCGTCCAGAACATAGATTTGGATGTGGTGGTACAACAACCCATTAGAAAGATTGAAAGCAGTATAATCTTGTAGTTGTGACCCTGAAGACAATGGCTGAACTTGTCGAACATGTGCAAGGACATCACGAGTAAACTCGTCTTGGAAGACTTTCTCGGATTAGATCCAAAAATGAAGTGTCAACTGGAGCAGAAGAATGGGAAAGCGCGTTTACCAACAATTGGTCGGAGCTCAGGATGACTTGTTCTTGTTGATCAAATGGGATTTCACCTGGTACTGGAGCTAGGTAACTACGACGAGATAAAGCATCTGCTTTGCCATTGAGACGACCGAGACGATGAATAATAACGTATCAAAACCGGGACAAAGACTGTGCCCATTGCGCTTGACGCCGATTGAGAACTCGTGTTGTTGCCCAGTACTGGAGGTTCTTGCGATCACAATATACTTAACCACATGTGGAGAACCTTCAAGGAATCTACGCCACTCCTCAAAAGCATCGACGATCGCCTACAACTCCTTATTGTAGACATCGTAGTTGATCTCAAGTGCAGTGAACTTGCGGGAATGGAAAGCAATGGAATGGAGAAGATGATCTGGACCTTCCTGGGACAGCACTCCACCAATAGTGAAGTCAGAGGCATCAGCTTCCATGAAATATGGCTTCGCAGGGTCAGGATGAATAAGAACAGGTGCCGAGGTCAACGCCTTCTTTAGGAACTCAACACTTCTTCAACCTCAGAGGACCAGACAAATGGAACATCCTTGCCAGTCAACTTCGTCAATGGCAATGCAATCTTGGAGAAATCCTGAACGAAACGTCGATAGAAGTTTGCAAACCTGAGGAAACATTAAACATCACGAACATTTGATGGTCTTTCCCACTCCAATACAGTCCGGACTTTTGCAGGATCCATGTGAACACCTTCAGTTGAAACGATGTACCCCAAGAACTCGATAGACTACTGACTGAAAGAGCACTTTTCCAACTTGGCAAACAGGTGGTGTTTCCGAAGCTTCTCCAAGATTAACCATACATGCCGTTCGTGTTCTTCTCGAGTCTTAGAAAATATCAGGATGTCGTCTAGGTACATAATGACAAATAAATCCAAGAAGTCCCGGAAAATATCATTAGCCATGTGTTAAAAACAGCATGTGCATTTGTCAGACCAAATGGCATTACTACATACTCGAAATGTCCGTAGCGTGTACGGAATGCTGTTTTCCACTCGTCCCCTTCTTGGATTCGGATGAGATTGTACGCCCCTCTTAAATCGATCTTTGTGAAATACCGGGCACCAAAAAGACACTTGAGCATGTCAGAGACGAGCAGGAGAGAATACTTGTTTGGAATGGTGACCTTATTCAGATCTCGGTAGTCCACCATGAGCCGGAGACTTCCATCCTTCTTGGAAACAAAGAATACTAGGGCACCAGCCGGTGATCGCAAATGACGAATAAATCCGGTGACAAAATTCTCCTCAATGTATTTTCTCAATGTCTCCAACTTTATCGGTGAGAGACCGTAGATGGGACCGGAGGATGGCTACTTACCCTCAATAAGATCGATAGGACAGTCGTACTCACGGTGCGGTGGCAAGCTAGAAGCTTTCTTTTTGTTGAAGACGTCAGCAAAATCAACATACTGCTTTGGTAAGGCAGGAGGAACAGGAACAGAAACATCCTTAGCAGAGTAGGGATAGACTGTGATTATAAACATGGACACTGGGTCATGTCGGCCATCTTTTTTGAACTGCTTCAAGGTGATATGTGAGACTTGAAGCGGAGGAGAAATTGGAACAGGATCGGAATCAAAGAGTGTGGCCGGAGTTGAAAGAGCTAGGAAACTGTTCATGAAACGTTTTCTCCAACTAGGATCCACCAACTCGATCCACGGCAAACCAAGGATAATCGTAAAGTCCGAAATAGAAACAACATTGAAGGAGATGTTGCACACAGCACCACAAGCAATGACCTCAACGAACTCTATGTCATTTATTACCGCTCCAGATTTGATATCTCGTCCATCAACGACGCGTACAGAACCAGGAGTCTTCAAAGAATGTAGACGAATCTTGTGCTTGACAGCAAAATTCTTGTCGATGAAATTTGCATTCGCTTCGCTATCCACCAAAGCTTTACCAGAGAACTCTACCTATGGCATCTTCAGCTGCACCGGAACATGGAATGGCTTGCACACCTTCGTGGATGGAATGGATCCAAGATGAGGAAGGGAAGATGTTCTGAGTGAAGAGCCTTGAGGAACATGAGTTGTTCCACGGCAATCTAGCCGGACGGCTCTTATTCAAGCTGAATCTTCTCATTCCCAACAGCATAGCAAGGGCCACTTCACAAGCTTGCTTTGGCTGTCGATGATAATTCTCCAGCTTGTGGTATGGGTCCCCACAGTACAGACAAAGCTTGTATTGAATCCGCTTCTCACGTTCGGTTGGCAAAAGCTTGCTTCGACATGATTGCCCTAATTCCATCGAGGATGGTTCTACTGAGGAAGATGATGGATCAGCAAATGAAGAAACAGGGATTGGAGAAATGGAAGAAGACAGCACTGGGAAGAAAGAAGGATGTCGACGTTCTTGTTTCTACTTGATCAACTGGTTGTCACAACGAATTGCCAACTCTATCATGTTAGTGAGGGTTTCCAGAACAGCAAAATTCAGCAACATGTGTCTTTGACCTTGTCCTGCAACCTCGACTGGAAAACCTCCTTGAGAGCACGATCTCCCCATGTGACATCACAAGCAAGGAGTTGGAACTTCGATGCGTACTCTGCTACCAACATACCCCCTTGGTGAAGCTAGCGGAGTTTGGTGATGGCAGCACTCTCACGATCCACATCACTGAACATCGCCGTGAACTGTTCCACAAACTCCTCAAAATTCCCAAGGATCAAATTATTACTCTCCAGCAAGGCTGAGAACCATGAAAGAGTAGAACCGAAAAGCAGCGACCCGATCAATCCGACCTTAATAGGTTCGGTGCTGTAGCGCCTCAACTACATCACGATCCGCAGACGAACTTGATTGAGAAAACCTTGGAACTTTGATCGGGTACCATCGAACTTCTCGGGCATGCTGATCTTCGGCTCTGGAGAATTCGCACGCTGTCAGAGTTGATCATTCTCCAAGTGTAGTTGTTCGATCTGCTGAAGGGCAGCAACTTGCTCATGAAGAGCATGCTCAGACATGATGAGTCGAAGAAGAAAATCGAGAAAAAAAAAGAAAGAAAGAAAGAAAATGGGATTGATGACAAGCGGGAGCAGAAGCTTGTCACTAACTCAGAATCATTCAAATTGTCACGACCTTGTGCAAAGGGCAAAACCTATCACGACCCAATACAGGATACAGGATACGACATACAGGATTCAGCCTACAAGATATGGGATATAGGATTTCGGCCCGTAGGATATTCTCACAGGATATGCCATAGGATTTCCCAAAGGATATTCCACAGGATATGCCTACAGGATATTCTCACAGGATATGCCTACAGGATATTCTACAGGATATCCTACAGGATATTCCTACAGGATATGCCTACAGGATATGCCTATAGGATAAGGGACATTCTTAGCTCATGACTAGATTAGACTCATGACAGATTAGCTTGGAGTTGTGAGCATAAAAGCTCCGACCTAATTGTTGTACAATCAGTTACTATCAACACCAGTCTTCTACGATCATTCTTGTTCTTGTTTTCTTGTCTTGCTCTTGCCTCCTGCTCTTGTCTTGCTCCTGGATCCTGTCCTGTTCCTATCTTGTTCTGGATTGTCCTGCTTCCTGTCTTGCTCCCGGATCCTATCCTGATCCTGTCCTCCTGTTCCTGTCTTATTCCTAGTTCCTGTCCTGCTCTCGGTCCTGTTCCTGAGTCAAGCCTTCCTGTTCTTGGAATCCTATCTCTTCCTGGTTCCTGGATCGTGGCTTGACAGTTTGATAGTAACTGCTTCATAGCTCTCCGTTTCCTAGCTACTTTTTTTTCCTTGTTTTCCTTCTTTTCTTTTTTCTTTCATAGATCATGGCTGATTTTGAGCACTTTCAACGCGAGCACCAAATGTTGCTTCATGAGCTGGCCACTTTGCGCCAAGTGGTCACCGATCTGCAAGGTTCCACCATGCGGCACATGCAGCTGCTGATGCATCCTCCAAGGCTGCTGCGCAGGCTCTCTCTCAGGCATCGGTGGTTCCTCTTCATCGAACTTTTCTTCGGAGCCGAAGATCAGCATGCCAGAAAGTTCAGTGGCAATGCGTGCCGATTTCCAAGGTTTCCTGAATCAGATCCGGCTCTTGATCCGCATGCAACCACGCCGCTACTCGACGGATGCACAAAAGGTTGGCCTTTTGGCATCCTTACTAAGTGGATCTCCACGGCTTGGGTTGCCCCTTGCTGGAGCGTGACGACCCATTGATGGAAGACTTTGAAGGTTTCGTGGCTGCCTTTGAAGCCTGCTTTGGAGATCCTGATAAGTACCGTTCTGCATGCACAAAGTTACGGAAGCTCACACAAGGATCCAGACCAGCTTCCGTTTATGCATCCGAATTCAGCAATTGTGCACGAACATTCCATGGGACGAGACTGCATTGATCGAACACTTCCGTTTTGGGCTGAGGGATGACGTGAAGGACCTTCTCCTTACGTTACCGGATGCTCAAACTTAGCGGAGATCATGCAACAGGCCGTTCGCTGCGACAACCGTTTGTTCGAGCGCCGTCAGGAAAAATTCCGTCAGCAGTTCCTGCCACCAATCCTGTAGCCGTAGCACATGTTCCTACGACACCTTCTGGAGCAGTTCCTATGGAGGTTAACAAATCCAAGCGTGGCCCACTTTCAACTGCTGAGAAGCAACGTCGTCGGGTGAGAACCTATGCTTGTATTGTGGTGCAGCAGGACACAAGGTGGCGGAATGTCCTAATAAAGCCAGAAGTTCAAGACGCGTGAAGCCGAAGCTGAAGTTCAGTCGGAAAACTTCAATGTCCACTTCGTCTAGGAGCCGCGAAGTTGGACGTAGGTGCAGGCTCCATTGGTGCTGCTCATACCATTCCATCACTCAAGTTTCCTGTACACATTCGCCTCAATAATCGAGAGCTCAAGGAGTTTGCCCTGTTAGACACTGGTGCAAATGCATGTTTCATGGATGACACTTTTGCAGCTCAGCATGGCATTCCGGTGGTGAAGTTGAAGCGTGCAGTTCCTGTAGAGGTGGCCGATGGTCGTTTGATTGCTTCTGGCGCAGTTACCCACGCTACCACACCTCTCTCTTGCAGTCATGGTGCATTCAACTGTTCGATTTCCTTCAACTTGATCAAGACTCGGTCGACTCCCATCATTTTTGGCATGCCATGGTTCGTTGTTGCAAATCCGCAGATCGACTGGAGGTCTAGGACGCTCACGTTTTCCTCTCCAGCAGCCAGGATCAATCCTGTACCTTCCTGCGTGCAGGATACATCCTTGGTGTCTGAGGCAGTACAAGCTACAGGATTGACCGTGCCTGTTCCTGTACCAGTGTTGAAGACTCCTCCTCGACAGGATTCACCTCATGTCAGTTCCTCAGCACATCCGCAGGCTCTCTCCACTCCTGTAAGTTTGCGGATTCCTGTACAGGGTTCTTCCAATCCTGTATCAGTGTCGAAGGTTCCTCCTCAACAGGATCCACCTCCTGTTGGTTCGTCAGCACACTCACAGGCTCTCCTCACTCCTGTGCAACCACGGACTTCTGTACAGGATTCTTCCAATCCTGTACACTGTCAACATCCACACAGGTTTCTCCCAATCCTGCCTCTTTTGTTACTCTGCTTCTGTTCCACCCCCAAGATCCTTCCTCTTTTTCAGTCACAGCTCCCTCCTTCTCCTCTCCGAGTTCTTACCACTACCATGCATGAACTTGCCACTGATCCTGCTCCTTTCCACCTTTTTGCCTTTCAAGTAACTCCTACGTCCTCTTCTACCTTTCCTGTGTCTGACTCTCCTGTTTTTCAATCTCCTTCTCCTCTCCTTTCCTTCTCCTCCTTCTTCCTACCATCCAAGTATACACCTTTAAGGACGTTTTTGACAAGCACAAGGCTGCAGTTCTTCCTGTTCACAGGTCCTACGACTGTCCTATTGATCTTGCAGAAGGAAAGACTCCACCGTTCGGACCGATTTATGCATTGTCACCCACAGAGTTGGAGGTTCTTCGTCAGTACATCGAGGACAACTTGGCATCCGGCTTCATTCGTCACTCAAAGTCCCCTGCAGGAGCGCCTATTTCTTTGTCAAGAAGAAGGATGGGAGTTTACGTTTGGTTGTGGACTACAGGGGTTTGAATCAAGTACCATTCGGAATCGGTACCCGTTGCCATTGATCCCGGAACTTCTCGATCGGCTGCGAGGAGCAAAGGTGTTCACGAAGATCGACTTACGAGGGGCCTACAACCTTGTACGGATTCGTCCAGGCGATGAGTGGAAGACTGCCTTTCGTACAAGGTATGGACACTTCGAGTACACGGTGATGCCTTTCGGCCTTACCAATGCCCCAGCCGTGTTCCAACACATGGTGAACGACATCTTTCGTGACTTCTTGGACCAGTTTGTGGTGATCTACCTCGACGACATTTTGATTTTCTCCAAGGACCAGGCGGCACATGACAAGCATGTACGATTGGTTCTACAGCGGCTTCGCGAGAGCATGGCTGTATGCGAAGTTGGAGAAGTGTTTTTTCGATAGGGATTCTGTGGAGTTCTTGGGCTACATCGTCTCTCCTGCTGGCGTTTCCATGGACATGCACAAGGTGAAGACCATCGTGGAGTGGGAGAGGCCCAAGTCTGTACGAGATGTACAATGTTTCCTTGGCTTGCAAACTTCTATAGGCGGTTCATACAGGACTTCTCCAAGCGTGTACTTCCACTCACGGAACTCACCAAGCGCACAGGGTTTTCTCTTGGTCCGACAAGGCGGAACATGCATTCACAACACTCAAGGAACCTTCACGACACCGATTTTAGCACATCCTGATCCTTCTCGTCCTTTCTTCGTTGAAGCAGATGCCTCGATTTTGCAGTAGGATCGTCCTATCACAAGTTGGAGAAGACAAGTTGCTTCATCCTGTAGCTTTTCACTCTCGTAAGTTCCTTTCGGCGGAGATCAATTACGAGATTCATGACAAGGAACTCAAGGCCATTGTGGATTCGTTCGAGGAGTGGCGGCATTTCCTGGAAGGTGCTGCGCATCCTGTACAAGTTCTTACGGATCACAAGAACCTGGAGTATTTTCAAACGGCTCGAGTTCTCAGTCGGCGACAGGCTAGGTGGGCGGAGTTCCTATCACGTTTTGATTTCGTCATCATCTACAGGCCTGGTTTTCGGAATGGCAAGGCGGATGCATTGTCTAGGCGTCTTACCTTGCACCCCGGGCGATCCTGCATATGACTGTCAAAAGCAAGTGTTGTTGGGTCCTGATCGACTTCGGCTTGCAGCACTACAGTTCATCAGGCTCCAGCAGATTCAACACTTCTACAGGACATCCGTTCGCAGTTGGCTACAGACGACTTGGCAAGGAATGTGTTCTCACACATTAGTCCTGACATTGCAAGCTCCTCTTCCTCCAGTTCCCGTTCAGACTACACGTGTTTGCCATACAGGAGGACTCCTGTACCGGGAAGGTCTCCTGTACGTTCCTGTTGGTGTTTGCAGGACTCGTGTGGTACAGGATTGTCATGATACCCCGGCTACAGGACATTTTGGTGTGGCCAAGACAGTTGAGTTGGTGACTCGCAACTATTGGTGGCCTGGGTTGCGAGGTTTTGTGGAAAGGTTTGTACGGAGTTGTGACACCTGCAACAGGTCGAAGATGCCTCGTCATGCACCTTCTGGTCTTCTTCGTCCTCTTCCTGTTCCTTCTGCTCCTTGGAGATCCATTTCTATGGATTTCCTCACAGATCTTCCTCCTTCTCGCGGATTGATGCAGTTCTTGTGGTGGTTGACCGTTTCACCAAACAGGCTCATTTCCTACCATGTAACAAGACTGCTACAGGCCAGACAACTGCTGAGTTGGTGATCCGCGAAGTGTTCCGACACCATGGTCTTCCTGAGAGCATTGTTTCTGATCGAGGTCCACAATTCATGTCCAAGTTTTGGCGAGAGCTTCCGGAGTCTACAGGTTAAAGCGGATCTTTCTTCAGGATATCACCCGCAAACTGATGGCAGTCAGAACGCACAATTCAGACCTTGGAGCAATATCTTCGCTGCTTCATCAGTTACCAACAGGATAATTGGTTGGACCTTCTTCCTATGGCGGAGTTTGCCTACAACAACTCCATTCACGCATCTACAGGCCAGACACCTTTCTTTGCTCTTACAGGCACCATCCACGTTTTGACTTTGCTCCTCCTGCTTCTCCTTCTTCCGCTCCTGCAGTACAGGATCGTCTCCAGCATCTTCGTCAGGTACAGGATGATCTCCGGGTTCATCTTCAGCAGGCACAGGAACGGTACAAGCATCATGCTGATGCCATCGTCAGCCGGCACCTGCATACAAGATTGGTGATCTCGTGTGGCTTCTTCGTCGACAATTCGCACCAACAGGCCTTCTTCTAAGTTGGATTTTCAACGATTGGGCCCTTATAGGATGTGGCGGAGGTAATCCTGTAGCTTTCCGACTCGAGTTACCATCTACGGTGAAACTTCATCCTGTGTTTCACACCTCCTTGTTGGAGCCGTATCATCCTTCTTCTCTTCCTGGTCGTGCTTCTTCTCCTCCCCCTCCTGTGGTCATTGCTGGTGAACCTGAGTACGAAGTTGCAGCCATCCTTGATTCTCGTCTTCATCGCCGCCAACTTCAATACTTGGTGGATTGGAAAGGTTATTTGCCTACCGATCGCACTTGGGAACCTGCATCCAACTTACTCCATGCTTCTTCCAAAGTTGCTGCTTTCCATCGGCGTTATCCTGCTAAACCAGGTCCAAGACTCGTGGAACTCGTCCTTAGGGAGGAGGTGCTGTCACGACCCGATACAGGATACAGGATACGACATACAGGATTCAGCCTACAGGATAGATACAGGATTTCGGCCCGCAGGATATTCTACAGGATATGCCACAGGATATTCCTAGGATATTCCACAGGATATCTATAGGATATCCATGATATGCCTATAGGATATTACAGGATTCCTATAGGATAAGGATGACCATTTTGGCTAGTGACTAGATTAGGCTCATGACCAGATTAGCTTGGAGTTGTGAGCATAAAAGCTCCGACCTAATTGTTGTACAATCAGTTACTATCAACACCAGTCATTCTACGATCATTCTTGTTCTTGTCTTGTTCTTGTCTTGCTCCTTGCCTGTCTTGTCTTACTCCTGGATCCTGTCCTGTTCTTTGTTCCTGGATTATCCTGATTCCTGTCTTCCGATCCTATCCTGTCCTGATCGTCATGTTCCTGTCTTATTCCTAGTTCCTGTCCTGCTCTCGGTTTTGTTCCTGAGTCAAGCCTTCCTGTTCCTGGAATCCTACTCTCTTCCTGGTTCCTGGATCATGGCTTGACAATAGAGCTTTATATATGTACTTATCTCGTCTCTAAGGTCAAGGATAGGATTTTGCTTTGGCCATTGCCATGTATAAGCATTCACAATACACCATACAACATGCACTTGCATTACTATATGAATACAAAGAGATAGCAAGTGTGGAAACTTACTTCTCTCCCAAAGATACTCTCTCTCTCATGCATTGCTCTCCATAGCCTCCATAGCCTTCATAGTCTCTCTCTCCTTCTTCCCCTTCCTTGCCTAGCTTGCCCTAACTGAATCCTGTCCTCCTTCAACCGTCATAACTGTCTGCTTCCTGCAACCGTAGGATCCTTCCTACCCTGTAGGATTTCTCCTACTACCAATAGGATTTTTCCTGTACACAGGATATTTCCCACTACTACTTTCCTACAAGTTATTTCTCCACCGTAGGAAAGTCCTATATATGCAGTTCCTACATGCTATATTTTTGGCCTCTAACAAGGTTGTTCATCAGCCAGGATATAGCATGGCGGACGTGGACACGTTATCGCGAGCTCTTGTGGCGGTGACGGCACCTATGGCTTGTTGTCGGACGCCCTCCTCGATCGCGTCCTTCCTAGGTGGGAAGACATCGTGGAGACCCAAAAGGCAGAGCCATGGATTAGAGGTTGCGTGAAGTCTTGAGTGGTGATGTACCTTGTGAGTATCTTAACTTTTGTATGTATGCACGGTCATTCAGATTGATGGATGACATGCTTGTGTTTTGTTGGAGACAATTTTGAGTGTCGTGTGGTGGCGCTGCTGATTTACATTAACTCCTAGTTGCAGTTCTTTCATGACAACTCGATGTCTGGACACATGGGATTCCAACGATGCCTTAAGAGGATTCGGCAGCACTTGTATTAGCCTCGATTGTAACAAAAGAACCTACATAAGTACATTCATATGTGTCTGGAGTGTCAACGGCATAACATGTTCACACTTCCTCTTGCTACAGCCCTGGAGCCAATTTGAGTTTCTCGCCCATTTGAATTGGTAACTTATGACATCATGGGGCCGTTTTCTGTGTCGCAATTTGGTAATCGATACATCATTGTGTGCTCTGATTACTTGACTCAGTGGGTAGAAGTGTGTACTTTGCCGGACACTATGGCAACTTCTATCATTAAGTTTTTGCCCACTCAGTGGTGCTGAGGCATGGTTGCCCCAAACAAATTTTATCAATCAAGGATTGGGTTTGGCAGCGAAAGCAGTAGCTTTGTTGATGAGACGAGAACTTTCAAATCCATGCTCGCCAAGTATGTGAGCCCTGACCATACAGATTGGGATATGTGACTTCCATATCTCTAGTTCGCTTATGTTTTAGTCCCTCACAAGTCAACGGGGATTTACCCATTCAAAGCTCTATATGGTCGCGAACCTGTGTTGTCGCCAACAGTTGGCATCACTCCTCAAGAGGCACGGTATATGGATGGGCATATGTGGTTGGAGCATTTGAACCAAGTCCTTCCGCTGTTATATGCTCAAGGTGGAGAACAATTAGCTCGGGCGCAAGAGTATCAACATCGAACTTACAATCGACAACATCAAAAACACCACATCAATATCAAATGGGAGATTTGGTTCTCGTCAAGTTTCCGAGACTAAGGGATCAAACACACATAGCATGGCTTCAATTGTGATGGGTTGGTCCATGGAGTGTTGAAAAACAATTAAGGATGCAAGTGTATCACTTGAAGTGTTGTGATGGTGTTTAGGAGTTGCAATATGTCGCACATGTGTGTCGACTACTACAGTTCCACCAACGGACACTCATCCAGAGAGGAGCACAACTTGATAGCCAGATATCGAGTCTTGAAGGGAGATGAGTAAGGTTACATGGTAATATACGCCAGTATATACACCATGTAGACTCTGCCATGGAGCACCATGTGTGCACTAGGATTACTTGGCACCAGGCACACTATCTGGGCACAAGGATTTACCTGGCACCAAGCACGCTATCCTGGCAACAGACACTTGGTATAAATGCCTTATATGAGTCAGACCTAATCGATTCATATTTGGTATCAACCCTCTCAGCTTGTTGTGTATAAAATATCGTTAGAATATTCTAATGCCTATTCTAGTAATAAAAAAGTATATTCAAATGGTTTGTACAAGATAATTTAAAATATACTTTTTCTTTGTATATATAAATCATAACTTTAAATACAAATATGATATTTGAAGTTACTTATCTTTCATGTATTCATTATGTAGTGTATAATCTTTTAGAGAGTTTCTATATATATATATATATATATATATATAATATATCATATGGTTGTTATAAAGTAGCAACTTCTAAAATATTAGCCACACATGCCCACCGTTTGTCAGAGTTTAACCCGAAGGGCCAACACGTGGTAACACGTGGTTGTCAAGTGGCCATTCGGCATCATCAACCCTGTGTGAGCAACGCTAAGTCTTCCAAGATAACCCTAAGAGTCTGACTCAGGGGCCAATTAGGCAAAAGACTTAGAGTCCTACCCTAAGTCCCTAGAATGACTATTCCCTAACCCTAGAGGATAACCCGAGTAGACTTTAGGATCCTGTCCCAGTAGACCTAGACAGGCTCATGCCCTAACCCCACAAAGGAGATGTGTCTCACACATACCCCCGTGACAAAGCTAAGGCATCATCACTTACCCCTCGAGGAATCACCCTCATCCGGGAGTACAACCCCTTTAGGGCGACAAGGGGTACCCTGAACCACGACTAACCCCTAAGGGTTTGAGTGGCCAAGTCATACCCTAGACCTAGGGCTAGTACTTAGTGAGGACACGAGTGTGCGCCGTAGGTGGACACGAGTGTTCTGCTAAGCAAACTCCCTAAGGCTAGGTTTGGATAACCCTAAGTACATGACCTTGCGAGTGTCTCATGATAGGGCTTTTGCTAATGAGCTTAGGTTGTTCAACCCTTAGATCCTAAGGAGAACACCCCTAGCCAGGTGTGCCAAAGCACACCTAGTTACGAGACCTAACCTCCCTTGAGCGAATGCTCAAGGTTTAGCACCCACAAGCATGTATGTTTACTAGAGTATCCAACCCCTTGGCGACAAACCCATGACACAACCCCAAAGGGCGTGCCTCGGCGTTGTATCGTGTGACGTCTAGCCCAGTGTCACATCTCCATGTGACACTGCCTTCCACGATGTGGGCTATCATGCCATAGCCCTTTAGATTCAAGAGTTGCACCAAGTGCCACAAACGTGGCCCCTAAATGCCAACTCTAGAACCCCTTAGTGAACCCAGGAACTGGTAATGTGAACCTGTCAAACAAGATCCCACACCCACAGTCAAGGACACGGATGTGCCTTGCTTGGCCATGAGTGCTACACCTAGCTTGACGTGGAGGAGGAGGCTAGAACAAGCCACAACCTCTGCCTCTTGGAACGTGCATCTCGACAAGACCTCCCAGGCATGGATTCGCCAACGTTAAGGGTAAGCTACCCCAAGGTGGGACGTACCCCTATCATTTGGAAGTTAGGGCGGCACAACAGAGGGTTGTACCTTAACGACACAAGCTAAAGCTTGCACGGCAAAGAGCAACGAACTCACATGAACCCAGGAGACTCTCCTTATTTATGTGACGGAGCCCCCCCCCCTCTTTTCCTATGTGTAAGTGGGCTGGCACTAAATGCCAACCCCTTAGTTAATGAGATGAGTTTGCACACTAACCCCTACCCCTAAACCCTACCAAGGGTGGGGGTTTTAGGGTGGGTTAGGGCAACCCTAGGGTTAGTCAACCCTAGGGGTGTTCCTAACCCTATTTAACATGTCAAACTCATCTTAACTAGGACGTCAAAATCAAGGGTGGGTTTTCTAGAAGGTAAGTGCTACCTTCGCTTAGAGTTTCTCGCGACATCTAAAGATAGCCGGGGACTACCCCTAAACACCTAGTGCACTAAGCGGGGCTGTTTCTCACTACATCTAGGGTCCGTCAACAAGTACAGTAGGTAACAATAATCAACGTTCAAAGTAAAGGGTCGAGTCATAGTAAAAATTATGACACCGTTGATGGGCTTAACTATTTAATAATAATTATTATTTACTTAGTTGTTATCCTTAACATAATAAGTTTATTCTTAGGTATATTCATGCATGGGATTAACTATTTAATGCCCTTTAATTGAATTCTTACTCTTAACATAGTGATTTTATTCTTAAGTTGGACCCTTAACTCAATTATTATCCTTAATCTGGTGAGTTTAAGTTTTCCTTAAGCTAGACCCTTAACATGGTGAGTTTATCCTTAAGTTTGACCCTGAGTTTATGGACCTTTTAATGTAATTGTTATCCTTAACATGCCAATGTAATTATTATTTTTAACATGATAATAGTTTATCATTAATCTCCTAGGTTTATTCATGCTTGACTTAATTATTTAATGCCCCTTAACCTAGTTGTTATCCTAAGTTGAATCCTTAACTTAACTATTATCCTTAACTTGGTGAGTTTATCCCTAAGTTGTACTCTTATCCCAATTGTTAATAAGTTTATCTTTAAGATCCTATACATGTTTAATAATAATTAACTTAATTGTTATCTTTAATTTGATGAATTTATCTTTAAGCTTCTAAATTTATTCATGCTTATTTAATGACTGTTAACCCAATGTTATCCTTAGCATGATGAGTTTATTTTTAAGCTAGACCTTTAACCTAGTTGTTATCCTTAGCATGATGAGTTTATTTTAAGCTAGACCCTTAACCTAATTGTTATATCAACTCCCAAGTTGCGAGTTTAGGATAATTATTAGATGGTGTATGATATCAATGGTTTGATGGGGTGTCTATGAACATAGACAAACATAATATAAACTTATTGTTATCCTTAACTCTTGGTATTGGTGAAACCTTTAACCCAATTTGTTATAGCATTATCCCTCTTCCCTTAGTTATAAAGATTAAAAGTCAATTGGTGTTACGAAGAGGGCTCCTATGCTACTTAATCAAGTGACTCTGATGTATTTGAGTCAAATGACTTCACCATGTAAAAACGATGACACAATTGTATCCCTAAGTTGGACTCTTAACCTAGTTATATCTTTAACTTAGTGAGTTTATTCCTAAGTCTAATTATTATTTTTAATTTAGTGAATTTATTCTTAAGTTGAATCTTTAATTTAATTGTTATAGAGTCTAGAATATCGTCCAATGGGGTAGGATATCAGCAGTCGAATGGACATTCATAATACAGGCAGACAAACACAATATAAACTTATTGTTATTCTTAACTAGTGAGTCTCTTAACCTAATTATTATTCTTAAGTTGGACTCTTAACCTAGTTGTTATTTTTAACCTGATGAGTTTATTTTGAACTTGGACCCTTAACCTCATGAATGTAGGATAATCACCAAATTGAGTTTAAGATAACTGTTAAATGAAATTTAAAATAGCTGCTAAAATGGAATTTATGATGGTTGTTGATGAGGCATTCATGACAAACAAATGCACATGCACACACACAATAAACTTACTTATTAATAAGATTATTTGCATTGTGCATCAGAATGACTAATCGATTCAACATTTACAAATCAGCTACAAAAATGCATGCATTGCGTGATGTGTTTGTATGTGTTTGTGTATGTGTATACAAGGTTTATATATTGTTGTTCCATTTACCCATCCCTCAGTCCCAAGCCTCATCTCAACATTAAGTTTTAGTGATATAGATTCATACTTATTTAAGAGTTCCAATTCCTCTTCCTCTTTAATCAAACCCACAACCCTTTCGAAGTGTCTTTAAATCAAATATTCACCATTAACTAAATCACTTATTTAGTATTATCACATATCACGTGTAAACACTCACACAATTCTTTAATGTGTTACCATTAATTTGCCTTTTAAATGGAGTTTAAGCTAGCCTTTTGAAAAACTAAAGTTTTGGACAATATGTTCCAATAATTTTATAGTTTATATTATGTAATTTACTATTTAATTTTGTGATCTTTTGATGCAGACATGTCCAAACATAACAAATTTAGTATGTTAGGCCTAGTGACCTTGTCTTTTAATATTTTTTTATACTTTAATGAAAATGACTCACTCTAGGTTTCTTATGGAAAATGTTTATAATTGAAATTCTTTGTCAAGTTGGTCCTCTAATATATTATATGCAAGATGTTGATACTTGTCTTTGGTTGCTTATGTTCTGAAAATGATAAAGTCTTATTATAAATATAAAATAAAGATGTTGAGACTTGTCTTTGGTTATGCAATTGATAAAGTCTTTAACATGAATATAAAATAATTAAGGTAAATATAAAAGTTAACTATGACATAATCTAGAAGCTACTAAAGCTATTGCATGGCTAATCTTATAAATTTGGTTTACAAGATAATTTAAATATAATGTAAAATATACCATTTAACATTAACTTGAATACAAAGATTATTAGAGTTTTCTATTATTTACTGTACAGTGTATAACATGTCAAAATAAATCACATAAAATACTTAACAACTCAAAGTATAAACCAAGTTCTTATTGGATGTAGTGAACGTACGCACGCACAGTAGCAAACAGACAAACAAAGACCCCCCGGCATTACTTAATACATATATATATATATTGAAATTTATCTTAAAGTATACTTTAAGAAAAATAAATAAATTATACCAATTTGTAATTAATGCTGTTTAACAATCAAAGACATAATATATTAACATTTGCTTATCTGTAATATTTATGATTCATTCTATTTCATTTTAATTAAATAAAATATATTAATATTATAATTTAAAAAATCAAATTAAAGTAAGGGTTTAAAGTATATATAAATTTAAAATTTTCAAGACCTTTATTGCAATTTCAGGGGTATATATGTAAATACTATAGATATTAAAGAATATATATGAAAATTTCCATATATATATGTTGAAGGGTGTGTGTACATACGTACATACACATATATAAAGGTTATGTGGTATATTCCATATATGTGGAGATAGAGATTCGCCTATAAATATGCTATACGGAATGGATTGGCCATGCCCAGCTGTTAGTAGTGGTGGTAAATGGATGTTGTTGGCCAATCTACACAGCCATCAATCTACATAAATGGATTATATTTCCTGGGATATTCTTCTTGAAGGTTTGGTGAATAAGCATCTAATGTTGTTGAGAGGTGTAATCTATCTCAACCTATTTTATTGAACAGTCCATAGTCAACTCGAAGCACATAGCATTTATTAAATTATACCTTTTGATGTCACTCAAGTTCTGAAAAAATGTCCCTTTTCAGTTGATTGATACCTATGTAAATAATGTTGATTAACACTAAAATAATCAATTTCTATGGTATCTAAAAGATGCTAGAATATTCAGAAGAATCAATGCATTTCTACGTAGTGACAGATAGCCACCGCACCGCCAGCCAGCATAACATGCATCACGTTAAAAACCTCTGTAACCCTAAAGGTTTAAAGGGCGTATAAATATGCCAACGTGGCCTTACTAGGTTATTTAAGCTATACGTATTTTACAGTTATGCATGTCAACGTTGTCATGGGCCATATGATGACATATGTTAACTACCATAAGAAGAAACATGAGTTGCCACGATGGCATGTTATAGCCGGCGGCGCTTAAACACGCGAACCCGTTTTAATTAACACAGCCGTCAAGAAGTGTTACCCGACCTGCATTAATTCTGTTTTCTTTCTAATAATATTTATATACACATACATGCATATACATATACATATACATTCCGTATAAAGGCGGTTAAAACGACACATGCCTTGGGGTGAGAAGTGGTGGCTGTCTTCATCGTCCTTGGTAAAGTTAATTAACCACAGTTAAACTTAAATAATGTATTATTTAATTAAACATTGACTAATAATAAGTATAGCTGGATGCGAGTAACGCTTAAGAAATCTAAATGGATTGCATCATATATAGCCTAGTCTACACAGATGTTGTTGAACCTTCAAGACTGGACAAACAGAAATATCAATCCGGACGTGAGGAATGATTCCATTTTAATATTTAATTATAATTTATATTAATTCTTATATATACATTAAGTTTAATTTTTCTAGTTTTAATCCTTACTAGATATCCTTTTGCAGAGTGCTCGTGACTAGTGGTCCGCTTCTCTTTTGTCGGTCCTTGCTAATTAAAGAGATTTAAACTAATTAAAACATGTACTTTACTTTCAATGGCCTGTATGGCACTCCTTTTAAAAAGTCGCTAATTTGCTATATATATATATATATACATATACACACTAAACACTATAAAGATTATATTATATATATACTTAGAATATTTGGTAAAGTATCACTCAATACATAGCAAAAGCAAGGTAGGGATGGGAATCTAGCTAGCTTTTGTTACTCACTAGTTAACTAAAAGACACAACTGTTATGTTAAGCTGGTTTAAATGTGAGACGACCGTTTAATTACAGTTTAGTTAACGTACTCATCTGGTATTATACGCGTATAATACTGCATGGGCATGTCATGGCCATGCATGGTCGCCAACAAGTGATAGTAAGCTTGGCTATGGCGGAATACACAAGAGATGTATGAAATCCAATGGGGGAAAACGCGTAGTTTAGAAGCCTACATAGAAAGATTTTAGCGGGTTTTTTCGAATTAAATTTTCATACATTTCTTCATATGAAATCTTTCAAAGGGGACCCAATGTATTATAAGTCAGAGAAATGCAGGTAATGATCGAATTCGGTAGTTGCTTGCAGATTCAATTAGCTGCGGAATTCTGTACATATAACATATACAGAAATCAATTGTGCAGTCGCTTGTAGATGCAGTTATAATAAACTTGTTTGTACAAGGTATATATGCATTCTTCATCTTTCTGGTGAAGAAAGAACAGGGTCCCAGAGTTTCTTCTCCGTGACATTCCAACAACCAAGTAGGATTTTCAACGGAAAGGAACTTGAGGTATGGATTTAATTTGCATCTGCAAGCTGCATTTTGTACAATTACATGAGAATTTTTCTTGGAGAGAGAGCCAAGAACGGATATACAAATCTTTACTTGTAATTCTTTTGTCATTTCTCATTGTTCTGTCCCAAAAATCCTTCATGGGTCTCCTGCTTTGGATTCGAGACAAGACTGGCTCCAATCTTAAACTGTCAGTAAATCCTGTATCAAAATTCTTTGATTCCTTGCATTTTTTAATTGAATTTTCCCATTTTCCTTGGATTTTGATCTTTTAAATATAATAGGCACTATGCATTCGTATATAGGTGTTCTTGCAGGTGTTATGTGTGTGTGTGTGTGTGTGTTGAGAGAGAGAGAGAGAGAGAGAGAGAGAGAGAGAGAGAGAGAGAGACTAATTGGATTTAGTTATAGGACGCGGAAGATAAACACGGGATATATGAAGCAACTGAAGCTTAAAGTGTTTGGGAAAATAGATTCCTCCGAGACAGAGAGAATATCCGACGGAAATATGGATTTATCTGCTCCATTTTTTCATAATGCTTCAGACACAATTAAGAACACCAGTAATAGTGTGGCAACCTCTTCAAATTCAACGTAAGTTTTATTTATTTATCGTTTAAAATCTTATCTATGTATATGTGTATCAAAGGTTTTGCACGTGTGTGTGTGTGTGTGTGAGAGAGAGGAGAGAGGAGAGAGAGAGAGAGAGAGAGAGAGAGAGAGAGAGAGATTGTGTCTGAAGCCCAGTAGAATGTTCTAATAAAAAATTTTAAACTATACTTGGAATTTAAGATAAGTTTGAGTTTAAGTTACATGGTAGGTACATCTGCCTTTATATTATATTAAGTTTCCTTGGATATAGTCGAAACTTTGCTGACTTTAGTTGTACACATACATATACGTGTGTGACATAACTTGCGTGTGTGTGTATGCATATAAGTGTTTCTGTGTTACAGTTCGTCAACATTGTCCGAACAACTGAGACAAACTTTGCGAAGTGAGAGAATGGAGGGTCACCAAAGAAATGAGAGCACGTGTAATCTGCTGGATTATGAGGAACATATAATGAAAGAGACATGACACGCAGACAAGAGTTGGAAAACAAGGTATTGTGTGCGTGTATGTGCACACACACACATACAGAGAAAATTCTTGTATTAGAAATTAATGTGTGTGCGTGCGTGCGTGTGCTTGTGTGTATGTGAGAGAGAGAGAGAGAACGTATTAAGATTATTTTTTTGTTTAGGAGGCGGATCAACTTCCGGTGATTGCATTCATGCTAACGTCTTTGAGAAGATCACTGCTACATGTGCAACTATTGATGAGGAGACAGCCAATGGCATGGACATAAGCTGGCCAACAAACGTCCGACATGTCACCCACGTCACCTTTGATCGGTTTAATGGTTTCCTTGGTTTGCCTGTCGAGTTTGAGGTCGAAATTCCACGTCGTGCACCAAGTGCAAGGTATTATTAATTAAATGATTAAATTGTAACTATATTGATATCATATTCGATTATATAGTGCCAAGGTTTTTGGGGTATCCCCAGAGTCTATCAATGCTCATATGATTCGAGAGGGAATAGTGTTCCTACAATTCTACTACGTATGCAAGATAGATTATATAGTCTTGGTGGTCTGAAGGTATATAATTAATTTTAATATATTTAATATATTGCAATAAATACATATAAATATACTTTTTAACAATGCAGGCTGAAGGCATATTCAGAATAAATGCGGAGAATAGCCACGAAGAACATGTTCGCGACCAGCTTAACAAAGGGATTGTTCCTTTCCACATCGATCTTCATTGCCTGGCAGGCCTTATCAAGGTATTGGAACGTGGAGAATACACACATAGTACTAACGTATGTACACACGTATAATATATATACATATTATATTAAGTATTTAAATTTTTATAGGCATGGTTTAGAGAACTACCAACGGGTGTATTGGACACGCTGTCACCGGAGCAAGTAATGCAGTGTCATACGGAAGAACAGTGCGTGGCGCTTGTGAAGCTTTTGCCACCTATGCAAGCGGCTCTACTTGACTGGGCCATTAATCTGATGGCTGACGTTGCACAGGAAGAAGCTACCAATAAAATGAACGCTCGTAATGTTGCCATGGTATTTGCACCAAACATGACACAGGTAAACAAGTGTGTGCGTGCGCGTGTGTATAATATTATATATATAAAGAGAGAGAGAGAGAGAGAGAGAGAGATTCATGTGATGGATGTTTTTGCAGATGGCAGATCCATTAACAGCACTAATGCACGCAGTACAAGTGATGAACTTCTTAAAGACGCTTATACTTAGAGCCATAAGGGATAGACAGGAAATGATGCTGGAATCTGGACCATCGATCTCTATCCAACCACCTCGCAACGATTCAAGTGACGTAATAGTTTCTTCCTCAAGGGAGGTTTCACATGATGTGAAACTAGTGAATACAAGGGATGTTTCACACGATGTGAAACTAGTTAATAATACAAGGGAGGTTTCACACGATGTGAAACCCACGAGTACGACGATTATGGGTACTGTGCAAGGTCCCATAACAAGCAGGCCAACGGAAGAACGAGCCGGAATGCTAGGTTGGTAAATCAACATATTGAGAGAGTTGAAGCATGGTGAGTGGTAAAGGTTGAAGATTAATAAATTTCCCAAGTTATGAGGGAAATAAATGTTTTGTTTTGTGTTGATATATATGGTTTTCTTTTCACTAATATTCTGCCTCTTTTGTGAATAAATATTGAGTTTTTTCTACTTCTTTGTATATGCAATAATCTTAAGTTTTATTTCCCATTATTTTGCTACACCCGTTCATATCTAGCGCATGCAAGTAACCCCATGCTTGCCACCCCACAGTTCATCACTGGAAACTGCAGAGGGCCTCCATTCTTTGGCAAGTAAGCTCCAAACTTGGAAACCTTACAATCAGGAGCCATAAGGGCAGAAACCACGTACTTCTCTGGTCCGCCCATGAGCGGCATGGGCACGGAGGTATTAACCCGGTTTACAAACCCCGGCGCGTACGTCTGACCCAGCACGCCATGAACTGCAGTTGAGAGGTTGTAAAACTCGAGGTTGATATCTAGATGTGCATAGCAGTTGTCAGATGTGATACCATACTTGTGAATCTTCGAATCCTCCTCAGTAACCGGAACTACAGTAGCACTCAAGTTGAAGCTCCCACGTACATGTACAGAAACCTCGTTGTTATCTGAAAGCCTGAGGATTCTAACACTGTCATCTTCCCATGCAGCTCCTTCCTTGTTCGGCAAACTTATGGTGTTCCCGTCTAGAGCTACCTCAATCTGATCCACATTCTCATTCCAGACTGCAATCTTTCGAGCCCCAAGAAACAGCTTGTGACTACCGAACAGGATTCCGAGGGACTGTATCCAAGTGAAGTCCCGCGAGTTGTCGGCCTTACTCTTGCCTATGAAGTGTGCATTCATGTGCAGGTTGCTATCTGAGATGAGGCAGAACTGCTTGTCTTTCTTCCCGTGGAAATAAAACATGACACCATCTCCACCTACGAACCTCGGATCCTGACATACTGACCCAGGCTTGTTACAGTTTCTTCCTGCAGTACAGTAGTAAGTAAATATGAGCACTAATCACGGGGGTTAAACTAATGCATCTTACCACAGTCACTTTTGCATTGGTTACAATGAATGGTGCAGCGTTTGGGACACTGACGTGGACATGTTATCGATCTCCCATTGCATGCCTGTGGGACGTTCCGACCTTTGCAGATAATAGGAGCTGCTTCCAGATGGAAACTAACAGGAATGCTAATGCAAGAGAGAATAACAGGATACGATTCCTGAGGGCCATCTGACTGGTCATATGAACAGTGAAAGCAGGCTCTGTGTTTATATACACGGGGACCTCGACCGCAATGGCAATGTCTATTCCAGCAAAGCTGTGGAACGGTTCCATATGTTTTAATGGAAGCGTTTGAAAGAATGTCAGACGTGACATGTGACTTTCTCGCTGGTTTAGTGTGGTCAAGGCAGGTTACTGACAGTTTAAGGTGTTTAAGCTCATTATCTTAATCTTCTTCTTAGTATAATACTCTTGTCTCTGGCTTTGCACGTACAGATTCGATCAAAATAAAAAAAACAAACTATATTTACATGACTATTCCACGTGTACAAACTCGAGCATCCGACACTGACAGAGGCATATTTAGTTTGTCTGTTAAATAATTTTTAAGAATATATTTAATATATATTACCTTAGCAAATGTTCTCCATGTACTATTGTGCGCGAAAGAGAGAGACTTATGAATCATACGAATAGAAGTTTGTTCTAGTAAATTATATATAATAACATATAATTATTACAATATGTACTGTTAACCAAAATTTATAACCATCTTATTGAGAAACACTGCACATGCTTAAGAACTCATCCACAAGGAGAGGTACTCTCTCCTGAACAACTCTCCATACATCTTCAAACTCATCGTCAGAACAAATAGTTTTGTAGGCCGCTTCGAGCCTACTTGGCTCATTCTCTTTGAAACATCTGCACAATAAATTCAATCAACACACACACACGCCATGTACACACAAGATAGACGTATATGTAGCTTAAATAATAAGCTCGTAATAAACTTTACCTGTGCATAATTATGATGTATTGATGGATTTCATATGGTTGTAACGTAGAAAGGAAAAAGGGCAGCAGATTTGAGTGCGATGATTGCATAGCCCTAAAGGCTCCTAACACCAACACTTCTTGCTGCTTATTACCAATCTCTGCAATCTTCAATAAGGGCAATATCTCCTTCTCCTCGTCCTTGAAATGTTTGATTGTACATTCCTATAAAGAAGTTCACATTTTTTATCACATATATACATATGCAGATACACATACGTACTTCGAGGGTTTGCAGCTTTGTTGCAAGAATGTTCAGGGCTTCAATCAAAGAAGGACTTTGTTTCTCCAAAACGGTGACTGTTTTGAGATATTCTCGGACACCATTCATCATGGGTAGATCCCTTGAATGCTCTTTAGTCGAAATTCTAGTCACCCCTAGAAAAACCATAATTAGTGAACACACACACGCCTGCTACATTTATATATGTGCTATATGCAGCACTACTATCAACAGTTATAACACACACACACACGCACACGCACACATTGTACCTTTCTCTATATTTTCAAGTGCAGAAAAGATGATTTTCTCCTCCATTTGGGCGTGCTCAAGCATAATAACAAGCAGTCGATCGTAATCTTTAACAGTGTTCTTTAACTTAGTGCTCACACTCACTTGCACAGAAGTGGTTAGCCTCTGCAATCTCTTAAACAGCTTCTTATCCTGCCATTGAAACTCTGCGAGCTCATTTGTATGTCCCACTAGCCTCTCCATGTGCCTCAGTATGCTCCTAATATAGATATATATAAGAGAACATATACGTGTGTACATTTACACACATACCTGTGTTGTAATATTGTAAGTGTTACTAGAGGGAAACCTGCAGGAACTTCCTCCAGTTGTTGCTGAGCTAAAACGCGAAGAGCTGTAGGATTCATAGCAAGGGGCGAGTAAGCTGGAAAACTAGCCATCTTTTGTACGTAACTCGCCAACTTTGCATGGTGCCCTAGGTCAATGCCATGTAAATACTTAAGAGACTTGGCCATCTCCACAAAGGGTATCAGGTAAACGTCTACCATTGTGAAATGCTTGCCAAGAAATATGGATTTTTTATATTGGAATCCAGCTTCTCCAGTACATCTTCGAGCTTAGTGTGTAATTCCTCGAGGTCCTGTAACATATAATATAAACTTGTGCGTGCGTGCGTGCGTGTGTGTTGGATGTGTATACATACACACTATTAGATGCTAATGTATGTATAGTACCCCGTGTCGAGTCCAAGCCTTCACAATCGTGGGAGTAAACACGTCTTTTACATATGTGACCCATTTTCGGACTTTCCTCTTCACGGGTTTTTGAATAAGGTGGGCTCCTGAAATGTTTTCTCAATATAAGCCAGAATCTCAACATCGCCTGATATTATATCTGGGGAATGCTCAAGATGTGGTTGATGGGGATCCAGCCACCCAGAACAGTCCATAATCTGATGAAAATCTGGTTGAATCCCCTTGAATTGGAGTGCAATTCTGATTCGTGTTGTGAATGGAGAAATCTCATTTCCTATAGACCATGTGTTAAAATAGGTGGTGCGTGTGCGTGTGCGCGCGCGCATGTGTGAGAGAGAGAAGATGATGTTTCAGCTGAATGTTCTATATACATGCTTGGGATATCTGTGGGGCGGATCTTATCAAAATATTAAAAAGATCATGGTGATGTGACAATATAGATGTGTATACACTTACCAGTGAACCGAATGTAGTGGATAGAATTTAGCAGGCCTTCAACTGATTGAACCGCACATCCTGGGTTCATGTTCCTACAAGGACATTCTTGATCGTCCTTGGACACACTCAGACCCATTTCGATGGATCTGGAGAGGGAAAGAGGTACTGCTTACATCTGTTAGCGAGATTTCCAAAGCAAATCAGGAGAGAGAGAGATTGAGATTGAGATTGAGAAAGAGAAATTATATATACGTTTTTTAGATGCGTTATTCACCCATAGTCGTAAGCAGATCCTGATAGATCGGGATTTGATATATGCGAGGGATTCCTAAGGGACTGGAATGAGTAAGGGGATGGATGTGATGATTGTTCCATGGCCGCTTTTTGCCACAAAGCGGATTCTTGCTGCGCAATCAAGGAAGAATGTGGGCCACTCGCCACCGTCGGTTGCGTCCATTGAAAGCGGGGCGGGTAATATCTAACGGCTTCCAGTCATTACAGCTGGCATACTTAAACAAGAATCTTTTAGTGCCAAATCAGAATATTGCAGATGAGCTGGATAAGAACTCCGCCAGCTCACCTTCTGAGCTGGACAAATAAAGAATATTCTTCTCATTAATGCCGTTTAGGGTTGAATTAGGGTTTTGGCGATGGAGGCACTGCGAGCCGGATGTGCGGGGTACGCTCTCTCCAGGCCAGAGATTTCATCTAAGTACTCGTCAAGAAGCTCAGCCCACTTCAAATGGAAAGTCTTGTCCTCCGGTATGTGCTTTTTGATTTTTCCTGTATAAATACCATTTACGTATATTATAAGCTTATTTAGATTATAAAATCTTATAAATACCTATATAGCTTATATATCACTGTATAATACAATTGTAAGTATATATATCGGAAATTTTGGTATAGAATGTCTATCTATGACGGAAGTATCCAAAATGCGATCTCCTGTTGTCACTGCTGCTAAAGTGAAGGAGACTGAAGGATCGATTCTTTCTACAGAAGGCCTCAGATTTGCAGTGGTGTGTGTACACTAGCATAATCTAACTTTACACACGTAATTTAAACTTAACTATGTGAGAACTACTTAATTATACTAATTATAATGTTGTCCCCTGATCATATAATTAATTCCTGTAATATGTATTTTGCAGGTTGCAGCACGGTTTAATGACATAATCACTAAGCCGTTGGTGAAGGGAGCTTTGGAGACATTTAAAAGATACTCTGTTAAAGAAGAGCATATCGAGGTTTGTTAAATGTGTATTATACATGTATATAGGTGTGTGTATGTAACAGGTGATTTGGGTGCCTGGGAGCTTTGAGATCCCAATTGTGGCACAAACACTGGGCAAGTCTGGCAAATATGATGCTGTTTTGTGCATTGGAGCTGTGGTATGTTTGTTATATAAGTTATACTATAGTATATGTATATTATATAATATTTATTGCATATAGCTTATATTAAATTAAATATGCTGCAGATTAGAGGTGCAACTAGTCATTATGATGCTGTGGCAAATTCAGCTACGTCTGGGATCATGTCTGCATCACTTAATTCAGGTAAAATTTCTGTCTCTCTCTCTCTCTCCACACACACACACATATTTTACACCATATACATGTTAATAATATATATGATATTGTTCCAGGGGTTCCTTGCATATTCGGTGTTCTTACATGTGACACGATGGAGCAGGTAGAATTTGTTCACTTGATGTATCGCTTACATGAGAGTTTATTATATAGTATGCATGTGTGTGTGTGTGTGTGTGTTTAAGTATTTATATTATTGATTATACATACATACATACGTAATGTGATCTACACAGGCATTTGATCGGGCTGGTGGTAAAGTTGGAAATAAGGGAGGAGAAGCTGCCCTCACAGCTGTGAGTCCTATCAATAAATATATAACGTATATTTGTATATATACAGACATAAATACTTACACATACTCTCACACAATATACATATATGCAAGCTTATGTTTTATTTTATGTGCCAGATTGAAATGGCTTCTTTGCTCAAACATCAGGTGCATCCTTCTTCCAAGATGTTTGCATGAACAGCGTAAAAGAAATAAAACCATGAGGTAATTGTAACCATTTTGCTACCAAATTCTAAAAGAAACTCAAACTATATCGTGATAGCTGATTTAATAATTGGTTTAAGATAATGACTTGTATTAGATATAGTATAACTTTTAAAACTAGCTAAGAAGATTCAAGTACACTTGAATAGCTGTAATGTAGACTCTCTCTCTACACACAGACACCGCGCGCGCGCGCGCGCAGTCGCCGGATTCACTTGTGTAAATTACACTCTCTAAAACTCACTTTTGATACACGCGTGTACTCACACTGACATATTTATATACACTTTGTGCGGGCATATAGAAACACATGAGCATATGCGATACGTACTCAAACCACTACAGCCACTTGATGTACTTATGTGTATGTATAGCATCTATACTTCATATGTTATATGGATTATATAATTCCATACTTTCTAGAGATCAGACTGATAGATACAGTCTATCTCTCTCTCTCTATCTGAGCCACACATGCGCGGGGGCACACGTCACATAGATATCTGTTCAGGTTATCGCAATAACTTGTCTGGTTTGCCAGGTGTTTCCCAAAGTCACGGTGTGGTAAGTATGATACTGATTGAGTTGATAAGATTCTTAGCTTTTCGATTCTTAGCTTTTCATGTCGGATATTCTGCAGTGCCTTTACTTGTGGACTTCGGGCAGAGTTCCATTTCCTTGTTATCTGTGTACGGTATGTGTAATATGTTTAACTCACCTAATTATCAGAATTATATACGCTAGTATTATACATTTATATAATTGTAAGATTCTTTCTTGTTTCTAGAAAAGCTGGTGGACATACACAGACTTGACATATCTACATTATAACTCACATTGCGTGTGTGGGGTAAACACGCCTTCTCTGCACCACTACTTTCCGTAAGTTTTATATTCTTCACACACAGACGCGTTATACGTACATGATTAGTATACATATAGCTACAGACATGTACATACACAGTATGTATTTGCTTTCATGGGATATCCATATATACTGTGTAAATGTGCGGTGTATACGTGTATTGGTAAAATGAGAGATATTTACTTAGGTCGTTTTCCGACTTTGCTGGCTAAGTTGGAGACAGTGTGTGCAGGTTGTGTTGGGAGGACATTCTGGCCTTAGGCTTTCAGTATCAAACACATCAATGAAGTTACTGTAAAAGTTGGTCAAAAACATACGCATACGCATGTGCGTGTATGTGTATACCTATGTACATGCATTTGTCTATGTATATGTACTTTATTCGTTTTAAAAGCTTGCATTCTTTTTTTGGACGGGCTTTTGATTGGTCGGAATGAACTTTGACTGTGTCAGATACGCATTTGTAAACACAGTCAGTTGTGGTCTGTGAGAGAGGGAGAGAGAAGGAGAGAGAGTAAGAGTATGGGGATAGTTTTCCACATGCTTGCAAATATATATAGTTGTATATACATACACTCATAGACACACAGGCACACGCACACGTGAACACACTGAAAGTATATATATATGTGCTGTGGTGTGCGTGGTTTGACTAGGAACAGATGAATTTAAAAGAGATCACTTTCACAAAGTTATATGAATGTGACCACATTATCACTCCAAATGCTAACTATAATGCCTTTTGTTGCAGGAGTTTAATCAAAGTGTGTGTGGAAGTCATGTACACTTATGGTCCCCTACTGTCTCACTCTAACCAAGACAAACCCCAGGTATATACATAATTTATATATATATATATTATATATAATATAATAGTACATATATGCTAATTTCTTCTTATTTAAAATACTGCTTCACATAGTTTGTTAAATATTGTTAGTGTGAATGAACCACAAACCTAACAATAATGACACAGATCACTTAACAATAGTTAATTAAGTTTGTTTAAATACTCAAGCTTATCAAGAGCATGTTATGTACATAGTACATACGTACATTAGATTAAAGATTGTGAAGAACTTGTGTACACTTACGTGAACGTATATAGGTAAGTATAAATGTATATTATTTAATATATTGTATTTTATATTATCATTTATTAGTTTGCATATTAAGCAGATTAAAACTCAAGCGTTACGCACTGAACATTGAATGTGGGATTTGAGTGTCAACGTGTTCCTGCAAATTCATATATATATATATATATATATATGAATTGAGTCACGACACGAGACCCACATTTGTCGTACACTGCATTGTATTCATTTATACTTAATTTTAACAAAATTTATATATACTAAGTATGCCAACTGTATATGAATACGTATAATGATGGTAGAGAGTGAAAAGCATCATTTTTTAACATTTACTATTTGAATAATTAATTTTTATTTAATAAATATATATATTTATTTATTTATATAGAATCGTGTATATTTTTCTTTTCAAGACGACAGGCAGGCAGGTTGCTTCTGCCAATTAACAATCATCATCATCATCTGCTACAATCTTGCTATAGCACCTACACGTACGTACTATCCTAGCCGGTCAATCCCTGGACCTTCTTTTATATTTAAAATCAATAGTTAAATAATTAAATCAGATTTAATTTATTTATTAACATTGAAAAACCATGATATTGATTAAAAATGAAATTTCCCATCACATGAATATCGAGTTAAAGTTGAGGTTAATAAAAATTTAATATTAGGGTACTAAAAAATTAATGGGTATTTAGCTGGCAATTTGGCGGCGGCGGCGGTAGGCAGGAAATTTTGTACAGCAGGGGAGGTGGCAGTGTGCAGTGCGGTACATACACATGGATGGATTTGATGGATAAAAGGGTAAAACACGTTAAACTCTTTTGTTTGTATTCTATATAACTGGTTTTTATCTTTATATATTTATTAAACCCACCGGTTTTAACGTACTTGATTAGCTCGAGGTTTAAGGAAAAAATGTATGTTTTTACCCTTTAGTAATTTTTACCCTTTTCTCTTTTGTGTTTGCATAGAATTCCGCATTTCCGCATCTTTGCCCATATTGTCTGGGGCACGGGGGCACGCCTCCAAACACTCAGACAGTCTCCTTGTTCTTCCCAGTGTGAACCAAAAACAAGAAAATATGAAAAAATACTTGTTTTTTTTAATCTAACACACCTCTGTGTGTGAACTCTCACATGAACTAGTTATGGATAGACCCCAGATAGAGATAGCTTCTATACTCTAGATTTTATCCGCACTTCTCCAAGTATTGTCCGAGCTCCACTGTCCGAGCTAGAGCGGCTCGGCACAGTCCATGAGCGCCGGGACAAGTCAGTTCTTCATGTATAATGGGTCTCTTTTGTTTCCGCACAGATGTACATAGCAATATCAAATGCAGGTGGGCTGATTGAATTCTGCAAGTGGGTATGCCTGGATCGAAGAAATAGATACATGGGCGGGTAGAGGGCGCAATTGGGTACAGGAATCCGGTGTCGGATCGGTTGGTACGGCGATGTCTGGGGAAGAAGAGGATGAAAACCAGAGTATCATTCCAGGCTTACCGAGATCGATTGCACAGTCGTGTCTAGCCCGTGTACCGCGGGGTTTGTACAGTCGGTTGCGGATTGTATCACGGGCATGGTACAGGGCACTGTCGCCGGACGGCATTTTTCCGATCAGATTGAACGAAGGTGTATCTGAGTCCTGGTTGTATATCACATTTCAGATGGGTGGTCCTTTCTTTGCCTTAGATCCAGTTTTGATGCATTGGCAGCAGCTGCCTCCTTTTCCGGCGGATAGAATCTGGACCAGCAGTGACAAGGAGTGTTTCGTAGCCGGACGGGAGCTTCACGTCGTCGGACCCACGTTCCACATCAGCCGTGGCGTCATGCAGCCGGCTATCTGGCGGTACACGCTGGATATCAATGTATGGAGCCCGGCACCGGCAATGTGCGTCGCGCGGTCGCTTTTTGCGTCGGGTACCGCCGGCTGTAAGGCTTACGTGGCAGGCGGCTGCCGATTCGGTACCCGCGTGGCACTCCGTGATGCTGAGGTGTATTGCTCTGTCACCTCGAGATGGAGTCTTCTCCCTCCGATGCGGACTGCCAGAAAGGAGGTTCCGGGTTCGTAATGGACGGTTGTTTTTATGTCATAGGAGGAACCGACGATCGAGATCAGCCGGTAACAGACGGTGAGCGATACGATCCGAGGACACGCTCATGGAGCGTGGTACTGGGACTGTGGCCGGAGTCGAGCATCTCGAGACTACGTGGCGGAAGCGTGGCACCACCGTTGGTTGCCGTTGTGGATGACGTGTTGTACGCGTGGGATCATCCCAACGGTCTGTTAAAGAGGTACGACAGAGGTAGATGGACGGTACTAGATGCAGCAGCTGGTAGAAGGGCAAATGCAGAATCCCATGGTTGGGGTTTAGGGTTTAAGGCTGTTGGGATGAACTGTGGCTTATCGGTGGCTCCGAGCCGGAGGTTCCCTATATTGACGCTTGTCGGCCCCAAGGGAACAACGTTGTCTGGAGAAGGGTGGCACCTACTTGGGCTGGTCGCAGTTTCGTCTTCAACTGTGCAGTTATGAAGGCATGATTAGGGTTCTAGGCTCAAGGGTTTAGGGTTTAGGGTTTAGGGATCTAATGAATGGCTTGGGGATTTATGCATTCTTGGGTTGGGAGAGGGTAGTTCATATTGGAGGGGAATTTGGCTCTTCCAGGCATTGATTCAATGCTAAATGAGGCACATAAGAAAGGATTCTTTTTTAAGTTCTCTCAAGTGCGTGCGTGCGTGGGTAGTCATATTCAATAGCTATCTTCATAATTAAGAACAATCTAACAAATAACACACACACACACACATACGCTAGAGGGATGTGTTTGTTTAAAGGGTGTATATATATATGTTGAATCATATCCAAACGTGTGAAACTTCGAAGTTTCACAATGAGGTTTAAGGTTTAAATGATGTGACCATGTAATAAAATATATATTCTTCCTTGTCCATCGGACAGGTTTAAGGGCCCCAACGTAACGAAAGTTGAGTCGTCAATGATGTTGAGCTTCCAATTTGTAGGTGTGTATGCAAAAATGATCATTTTTTCTGGGGACCACAAAACCATTATATCACATATGTATACTATATACATTGTGTGTGTATATATATATATATGTATATGAGGGAACAAATGTGGGACTAGGATCTCTTGGGGAGTGTGATATATACAAATGTTGGATATGTAAAACCATACATATATTTATATATATAAGTAGATACCTTAAGAATGAATGTGAAACTGTGAAGCTTTTTGGATCATTCAAATTTGACAAATTGTAAGCTACTCATCAAAGTCAGACAATATATATATAAACAATATATGTAGGCTGGACAAAACTACAGCATCATGAATGGGGGCTTCGGTTACTTAAGAGATTTATATATATTTAAATCCCATGTTTATATATACATTGTTTAAGGATTTTATATTTGTGTGTCTCCTAAACTTGAGGTTAGCGTATGATAACATGTGTGTCACAGCTTTTACTAGATTCCTTTTCCACATGGCATCCAGTTATGTAGTGCTCGTGCCTTGTTTGCAACGTCCAACAAGACAATCTGACATCATATATATATATATATAATTATGTATGTGTGTATGTATGTATTACGCACGTCTTGTACCCTAGATTGTCTATGTGGTATATTCATAGAATACTTAACGTCAGACAGTACGTCTTCCGTGATATATATGTTCACGTGTTCCTGTTCCTTCAACAACATACGTATACGAATTTCTTATTAAAATGTAATAAAAAGGAATATGCTAATCCTTTAGCTTAGGGTAAAGGTTAATTAATTAAACTTGTTAATTATGAAGTTAATCGGACGGATGGAATTTGAAAAAGTCTACTCTGTTTTTTCCTGTTTTATTGAAGGATCTGAAGGTGGTTGCTGTCAACCAAAATCTCTTATGGATTGTGGAATCAATGCAAGAGTGGGGTCTCTTCTGGTTTTCCCGCTTTTTTTAACTTTAATTTATAATTTAATTATTAGGTTATGTATATATACATTTTTTTAATTTTCAAATTGGAAAATACATTTATTTATATTAAAACTTTGGATTTTATTATTTATTTTAATGAATTAAATTCCGTATATATGCACTCTACGTTTTGTTCTCTTATTTTTCATCATTATCTATTTATTTTGGACCACTTTATATTTTATTTTATTTTACCTTATTGGACCAGTTACTCAATTGACTGTTTGGTATAATGGTCCTGCGTTCGATGCCCCACCACTTTGCTTGATTCTCTATACACGCGCACGCGCACATACAACTCATGTGTATATATTGATGTGAATATAAATAAATTAAGAATATATACATATTTAAATGTCTAAGTGAATTTAAAATTAATTATCAAACATATTTCGATTCTTTAGTGTTTAAAATAAAATAACACACATATGCATGCGCATATACTCACTAACATGATTGCTATATATGGAGTCCACCATTATGGGAAAGGGCAAAAAGGGCCAAAGAACTAAAGCAATAAAACAATAATCTTTGCTAATAATTGACTCCCTGATAGGGACATATACCGATTGAATCCATTGAATGACTACAAATTGACACATTTTATAATAATATAGAAAGTAAAACAATATAAAACTCTATATATATCATATTCAGGTGGGAGCAAAGGAATATTCACATTATTTAAAACTTTAACACACCAGACCTTATATGATGTTGTAACTAATGCACGTATGTTTAAAGTAGACAGATTATTGCATAAGCATGACCTTTTGGAATTGTCCCCACATGATATATAGTGCAAAGATGCCTTTGGTCTGTTGTTGTTACTTAACTAATTTAATTAAATGGTAAACTTGATGGTAAACCTGGTTTGTACAGAACTACTTCTGTTTGATTTGCTGCAGGTGTTTAAGTGCCTCGTCAATCCAACACTCGTATCCTTCAATGTTCCTTATTGCGAAATCAACCTAACAAATTATAAACAATATATATACATGAAAAATATGTGTGTGTGTTGTTAATAGCTATAATGACAAAGCTAAAATATAATGTTAAGCATTATGCGAAGTACATGTTTGTACATTTATTGATACACATAAGACGTATGTAAAATAGTGTACACCTATAACGCACCTGCGTATATCCCTCGCAGTTGTCCTTGGCCGTTCGAATAGCGACTTCGGCACCTTCGGAATACGGATATCTGGTGACAGACTCGTGTTGTTAATATCCGCATGCATCTTGTTGATGTAACGTATATACGTGTATACACGCACACGCACGCAGAGAGGAGAGAGAGAGGTTCGAAATTGATTTACCCGTAAATACGACAAGACAGAGCAGGGAAGCATATAAACTTAATACCCTCCTTCAAACCAAGAGCCAAAGCACTCCTAACAAGCATATAAACCGTTGTTATTTTAGAAATTTATGATAATTGAATGTAATATTAATCTTACATAAGTGCATCACGCGTCTAGCGATATACAGTATTACCACATGCGCGTGAAAATCAGGACTATGTAGAATACACATGAATACTACCACATAAATACACATGCTACACAACACGCTGCAGTGGCTGACAGTTAATTATGTAACAGACTTTACATAATATACCGAAAATTACTATAGAAATATTCTGTATTGTCAGATATAACAATATTACATAACAGAACAATAAACGCACATGGTATACACAAGTCTACAATACACAAATATTCTACTCATAAATGAAGGATACGTACTTGTAAGTTTGTTCCAGTACGGGATCCGATTCTTTCCCTTCGTAAACAGGCCCGACAGTATGAATAACACGTGAGACCAGAAGATTGTACGCCCTTCCGTCGTCACAGTCATGCATAATAACCGGGTTAGTCTTGTGTGTGTAGCGCAGCGCCCACGCACGCACACAATACAAATACATGCGCAGACACACATATGTGCGTTATGTATAATAAATACATATATACCTTGTGCTAACGGCTTCACCAACGTTGCATTTAATCCCCAGAGGTGCAACGTCCGGGAGTTTTTGACAAGCCGATAAGAGTCTTGGTCCTGCCGCTTTATGAATGACTGCAGAACATTGATATATTAGTATATTATCAATATAATTTATAATATATTCTGACAAATTAGTATATCTGTTGCAGTTACTTAAGCTTCACATTGAATTCTACATTAAAGAAGTACAAGGAGAAGAATCAGTATAAAGAAAGTATGATTTATTGTGTCATACTTACATACACGTGACATACATCCATATAGACGTGCATATACACACACGCTAAAATATCCGTACAATTATTAAACGATTACGAGTTGAAAATATTATAAAGAGAAGTGTAGACGTCTACATGAATGCGCAAACATTAAGTTTAAATAGCTTAATTAAGACTTGCAAAATGCATATGTATAAAGTCTTTCCACAATTGGATTCCGTGCTCCAATGAGATTCAAATGTGGCTTTCATATTTTAATTTGATTCTAAAGTTTCAAACAACAAAACTAATATTACAAGATCATATGAAACACATGATATGTGATCTCTCTCCCTCTCTCACACACGCGCGTGCGCATGGACGACTTACCTCCATCAACAGCAGCTCCTGCATTAAGTCTCTTGTTTGCTGGAGCAACCTATACCATCCAAAAAAATCATCAGATGGAAAACATGCAAACTGAGAACAAAGTATTCTTACAATAGCATCGGAAAGTCCATCAACATGCCATTTGGTAATATCCCGTGGTAGATCGTCATTGAGCAGGAATCGGAGAGCTTGAACTTCATCCTTTGAAGAAGCTCGGTTGGGGGAGGTGGCGGATTCAACCACTCATCAATCTTCGACTTCTGCTCATTACCCTGTCCTGGTGGCATGTTCATCCTCGATATGTTCTTCGAAACATCCTGTAAAGTACGTTCTCTTAATACACATATTTATAACATATACTCTGTATAGTGTGCATGTTTGCGTGTAGGTATATTACACAGACAAAAATCCACATATGCGTATGCACATAATATATATACGCACGCATATCCACATTGCAGTATGTCCCATGTGTGCATATGCATATGTATAATGAATGTGTATACAAAACATCCTGCATATATGGTTGCCAGGGTATTCTCGACACATAACGTTCTGTAGCATATGTTCCACGTGTGGTTGCCAGAGCATGCTCCTTTGATACATAAATGCCTTGTGTGTATACATGTAGGAATTTGTATTGTGTATATGGCCGATAAGAAGGGCTTGTAGAATGTAGATGCGTGTGTATATATAACTATGAATGTATGCAGAAACATCTTCTATGTATTGTTGCCTTGTTACATATACGTATTACATGTATGAATCTGTATGAACATTGTAAATGTATGTCTGTTTATCGATGTAAATTAAAGCATCGTCTATATTTGGTTGCCATACATATGAGTGTGAATTAACACATCCTTAAAATATTTTCCAAATTAACAAAATTGCTCTTTGGCGTATTGTATTATGTGACTGAATGGGAATAAACCATCCTATATGCTCATTTGACACATCGGTGTGTGTACGTATGAATGTGTATAAAGTTACCAGAGTATAAAGGTCTGTGTATGTATGTAACGTCATATACCTGCCGGGAGGGAAGCGGCATATCCAGATTACTACTGCCATGGAAGGACCTCAAATCAGCAGATTGAATCACGCCGACGGAGCTCCCCTTGCTGCATCCAGCAATGCGGATGCCCGAGATAGGGTTCTTGCGGCCGCAACTGCGCCAATCTTTGAGCGGATCGCCTGCATTTCTTCTTCTTCGACCTGGTAAACACATCACGGATTGATCAATTCAAGCTAGAAACCACGCGAATTGATACCGATTCTTACCGAGATTGAAACAAAGAGATCAGAAGAAAGAATTCGCTATGAAGAATAAAATCATAAAGCAAATGAAGAAAAAAATCGCTGAAGCCTGTTCTTACCTGGATTGAGCCGCCGCCTCGACGGATGAAGAATGCAGATGAGGAACAGAAACCTAGGTTCTCTTCTAGGGTTTAAACGATTTTAGGGTTTATCCAAAGATATTTTAAGAATATTCAGCGAATCCCTAAAAGGGTTTAGAGTATCATGTTTACCTTTTTCCATTAAATTCGTATAAATTGAGGAGGTTATAGTTAGGGCATCATTAAAGACGAATGGAGTGTTACGAGCTAAGCACGGTTTTAGGAGAGGCTCGGAGGGTAAAGTTCAATTAGCCATTAATAAACATACGGGAGAGCGTGTAGCTGTGAAGAATTTCAAAGCCCGTCCAGGCCTACGCAAGGACATGGAGAGAGAAGCTCAAGTACTCAAAGACTGCTGCGAACATGAGAACATTATTAGTCTGAGACACTATTCATCTTCACTGAAGGGTGGCAATTTCATGGTGTATGAATTAGTGGAAGGGGGAAGCCTTCAAGACAGAATGAAAACGAAGGTCTCTTCTGAAGAAATCCGGTCGATTATGAAGCAGATACTCACTGGCTTGGCATGGGTTCATGAAAAGAATTACATGCACCTTGACATTAAGCCATCCAATATACTACTGGCTGATAACAATAAGATAGAAAGCTGGCGGACTTCGGACACGCTAGAAGGGTGTCGTCGAGAATATGTAACGGAGTCGTTGGTAGTATACCTTACAATGCCCCTGAGTTGCTTCTGGGATCCAGGAGCTACGGAACTAAGGCAGACATATGTCTGCTGGGTGGATATTCCTGCAACTTCTCGTGGAAAGGACTTCTCTACCTCGGGAATTGAACAACAGCTGCTTGTAAGAATGCTTGATGAAGAAGAGAGGGAAAGATTTTGCGAACGGAAAGCAATGGAGAAGATTGTCACCTGGCTTGGTAAGCCCGAGGAGAGGAACTGGCCAGGCGTTTCAAGGCTACCTAACTATACAACACTGGTGGAGGGACTGCTTAATTGATGATCTCGAGATGAAGGATATCCGTAGCGAGGTGGGAAATCCGATGGTTGTGGAGCTTCTTTCGAAGATGCTTGCATTGGATCCTAGAAAGAGGATTAGTGCTCAGGAGGCTCTCAAGTCTGTATACTTCAAACAAGAGGAGAAAAAGGTGCCAAATCTAGAGTGGAAGCCTCTCCCTCTTACTAGCGGGGGTGTGGCGAGTTTTAGACCAGCTTGGGCTAATAAGATGAGGAAGCCCGTCTCTTGTGATGTTTAGTTAATAATAATAACTAACTTTGCTTAAAAGAAAGTGCTTAACTTTAGATTAATAATATTTAATATGCAATAATTAAGAGGTTTTAATTTGAAAGCATATAACTTACAAATTCTTTATTTAATCAAACCCGGCTTGTCTTCTTACCATGTGGTAAATATGCAACACATGGCACTAACATATAAAGGCTACATCTACACCCATGCGTCACTATGCACGTATATGTAATATATATTTTATATTATCTTTCCCTTCCCAGGTGTGTAAATGATTTTAAAACAGATGATGTTAGATATACGAGGCAAGTCATATGACATGTGGCCAAACATTATAATACACTTCAACTGAACCAAGTGAATAATCTTCTTATTACGTTATTATATGATAAACCAACGAACCCTTCAAACAAAACTTAATAGGGACTTAACCACTTCGGCATTAAATAAGCTTAATATAAAATTAACTTTTAAAAATATATCAATATCAAATTATCATTACATACTTTAATAAGACTTAATGGTGTACAATATAAGAAAATTGTCGATGGATCCAAGTCAGACCAAGATGTTTGGTAGACTTCAGATGCAAAAGAAATAAAACATTATTTAAGTATTTAAACCACACCGTAACATTTTCACACACGTGCTAAACTTAAGTTGATGGTTATAATAAACCACCATAACATATTAATAAGATGTTAATGCTATATACTAGCATATGCCTTTTGGTGTTCTAAAATATTTTATGCATAACAAGTTCACAATGGAGTTACATGTTTACTTCACTTAGAAGTGAAGTAAATTCTCTTTACTTAGTAGAAAACTTAATGTGCATAAGATGTCATATTAAGGCTATATTAGCACCATATAAAATGACCCTCTATATGATGTGTGTCATGTTCTTTTAGTATGCACACCCACTGCAACGTATGAGAAGCATAGTTGCATTAATTAATTAAAATGTAAAACAATTGATTACTATGGTAATGAGTTTATTATTGTCTTGTATTATTGTTTTGTAGCTTCATTTTCTTAAAAAAATAAAAAATTTGAAGAAAATTTTGTAAATGTCTCAAAAAACTTACACTCAGCTTTGTGTTTGACTTATCTTATCAAGTACATTTTTAACAAATCCAGCGGTAAATTTTTTTACTCAAAGGACACGGAGAGATTAATTGGTCAAAAACTTATTAGTCGAATAGTTGAAAAAATATTATATTAAGTTGAAATCTTTATATTACTGGTACCAAATTAAATTAGAAATGATGAATAGATAGATTTCAAAGAATTGTTTTGTATATTATTTTAACATTTATTTACCTATACAATGTACTTTATAATGAATTGAAGACTGCATCACCAATTGAAATTGGCTATACACTTGGTAATTTGATTTATATTTTAAAATAAATTATTGTGAATTAAAGCATTTAGTAATTATGGATATTTTAAAACTATTGATGATTGCTTTGGTATGACACCAAATATAACTTAAAAGTGTTTTAAAAAGTTCATAGTAACTTTAATTAAGAATTAAAAATAAAAATAATTTAGCTTATAATTTTTAAATTGAAAAGAATTAAAATTAAATTTTAAGAATTATATAATTTTTAAATTGTCTTAAAATATTAAATTAACTTATATTCCTTTCGAATTGCTTGCAAAAGGATTAGTATGTGTCACGACCTTGTGCAAAGGGCGAAACCTTTAGAACAAGGATGGAACCTTGAAAGGAGGAAATTGTATTCAATAAAGAAATGAATACAAAATGAAACATAAGGCCGAGACTGGTATTGAATGATTTTGAGAAACCTAGAACTGGAACCCTGTTTATATATCTGAGGTCCTGAGGATTGTATGGTCCACAGCGGTCTAGAATGTGTGATCCACAACCGGTCTAGAATGTGTGATCCACAACCGGTCTAGAATGTGTGATCCACAACTGGTCTGGAATGTGTGATCCACAACTGGTCTGGAATGTGTAGTCCACATTGGTCTGGAACATACATATGAATATACGCCTTGCTGTTGATGGTGTAGTTCAGCATTCAGGATCATACGGACCAGTTGGTTAATACATGTGTGTGTTAGTCAAAAGGTCTCAGGTTCAAGTCCTATGAAAGATAAAAATGACCCATGATCCTTACACTATCTCCCCCGTTGATGACGAGCACCGTGCGTCACTGGTCCACCACTCGTCATTTGGACCAGTGACGCACGGTCCAAATGACGAGTGGTGGACCAGTGACGCACGGTGCTCGTCATCGGACCAGATACGAACGGGTGCAGATGACGTGCAGATCAACACTTAGATCCTTAGCTTCCTCATCAGTGAGCGGACCAGTGACGCACGGTGCTCGTCATCGGACCAGATACGAACGGGTGCAGATGACGTGCAGATCAACACTTAGATCCTTAGCTTCCTCATCAGTGAGCACCATGCTCACTGGTCCGATGACGAGCACCATGCATCGGACCAGTGCACCGTGCGTCATTGGTCCAGATGACGAGCGGTGGACCAGTGACGCACGGTGCACTGGTCCAGATGATGAGCACCGTGACGAGCACCATGCATCAACACTTAGATCCTTAGCTTCCTCATCAGTGAGCACCATGCTTCCTCATCAGTGAGCACCATGCGTCACTGGTCCGATGACGAGCACCATGCATCGGACCAGTGCACCGTGCGTCACTGGTCCACCGCGACGAGCACCATGCATCAACACTTAGATCCTTAGCTTCCTCATCAGTGAGCACCATGCTTCCTCATCAGTGAGCACCATGCGTCACTGGTCCGATGACGAGCACCATGCATCGGACCAGTGCACCGTGCGTCACTGGTCCACCGCTCGTCATCTGGACCAATGACGCACGGTGCAGATGACGAGCACCCGTTGATGACGAGCACCGTGCGTCACTGGTCTGATGATGAGCAGATGACGAGCACCCGTTGATGACGAGCACTGTGCGTCACTGGTCTGATGACGAGCACCGTGCGTCACTGGTCCACCACTCGTCATCTGGACCAGTGACGCACGGTGCAGATGACGAGCACCCGTTGATGACGAGCACGTATCTGCACCCGTTGATGACGAGCACCGTGACGAGCACCATGCATCGGACTAGTGCACCGTGCGTCACTGGTCCCTTCGTATCTGGTCCGATGACGTGCAGATCAACACTTAGATCCTTAGCTTCTCATCAGTGAGCACCATGCGTCACTGGTCTGATGACGAGCATCGTGACGAGCACCATGCATCGGACCAGTGCACAGTGCGTCACTGGTCCACCGCTCGTCATCTGGACCAATGACGCACGGTGCAGATGACGAGCACCCGTTGATGACGAGCACCGTGCGTCACTGGTCTGATGACGAGCACCGTGCGTCACTGGTCCACCACTCGTCATCTGGACCAGTGACGCACGGTGCAGATGACGAGCACCCGTTGATGACGAGCACGTCATCTGCACCCGTTGATGACGAGCACCATGCGTCACTGGTCGATGACGAGCACCGTGCGTCACTGGTCCACCGCTCGTCATCTGGACTAGTGACGCACGGTGCAGATGGAGCACCCGTTGATGACGAGCACCGTGCGTCACTGCTCCAGATGACGAGCACCGTGCGTCACGGATGAGGAAGCTAAGGATCTAAGTGTTGAGCTTAGAAACATTCAGAGTTTGTGCAAGAAGAACTTACAAGTAGCTCAAAGCCGAGCTATCTAGTTTGTTAATGAGCACAGAAGCTTCCAAGAGTTCCAAGTGAGAGATAATGTATATCTCTGAGTGGTATTTGCCACACATGTAAGGTGGAACATTATTGTGGCCTTACAGAAGGGACACAATGATAAGTTGTCTCCTAGGTACTCAGGTCCTTATGAGATTCTGGAGCGTATCGATAAGGTGATATATCGACTACGGCTACTAGAAAGAGTGAGGGTGCACCCAGTGTTTCATGTTAGCCAGTTAAAGAGAGTACTCACAAGGAACGAGTCCCGGGTAGATTCTTTGTGGATGTACAAGGCTAATGATACAGGACCAGTTGAGTAAGTTATACTGCCCTTGAGGACAAGGACTTGCTAATGGGGGGAGGATTGTTACGACCCGTATAACGAATCAAAGAATATTCCCAGAAAGGTATATACCCTATTCCAGCTCCATACCTCTTACATGTGGTCCACCGCTCGTCATCTGGACCAGTGACGCACGGTGCAGATGACGAGCACCCGGTGACGCACGGTGCAGATGACGAGCACCCGTTGATGACGAGCACCGTGCGTCACTGCTCCAGATGACGAGCACCGTGCGTCACTGGTCCGATGACGAGCACCGTGCGTCACTGGTCCGATGACGAGCACTGTGCGTCACTGGTCCACCGCTTGTCATCTGAACCAGTGACGCACGGTGCAGATGACGAGCACCCGTTGATGACGAGCACCGTGCGTCACTGGTCCGATGACGAGCACCATGCGTCACTGGTCCACCGCTCGTCATCTGGACCAGTGACGCACGGTGCAGATGACGAGCACCCGTTGATGACGAGCACGTCATCTGCACCCGTTGATGACGAGCACCGTGCGTCACTGGTCCGATGACGAGCACCGTGCGTCACTGGTCCACCGCTCGTCATCTGGACCAGTGACGCACGGTGCAGATGACGAGCACCCGTTGATGACGAGCACCGTGCGTCACTGGTCCGATGACGAGCACCGTGCGTCACTGGTTCGATGACGAGCACCGTGCGTCACTGGTCCACCGCTCGTCATCTGGACCAGTGACGCACGGTGCTCGTCATCAACGGGTGCTCGTCATCTGCACCGTGCGTCACTGGTCCACTGCTCGTCATCTGGACCAGTGACGCACGGTGCAGATGACGAGCACCCATTGATGACGAGCACCGTGCGTCACTGGTCCGATGACGAGCACCGTGCGTCACTGGTCAGGTTTTGCAGGATATCGTTGATGGAATCGGCAACAAAGATCAGGAGCATGAACAAGATGAGCAGCATGGTCCAGATGATGAACACCGTGCGTCACTCGTCCAGATGACAAGCGGTGGACTAGTGACGAGCACGTGCGTCACTGGTCCAGGTTTTGCAGGATATCGTTGATGGAACTCGGCAACAAGATCAGCAGCATGAACAAGATGAGCAGCATGGTCCAGATGATGAACACCGTGCGTCACTCATCTAGATGACGAGCGGTGAACAGTGACGCACGGTGCAGTGACGCACAGTGGATGACGAGCACCCGTTGATGATGAGCACCGTGCGTCACTGGTCACCGCTCGTCATCTGGACCAGTGACGCACGGTGCAGATGATGAGCACCGTGCATCACTCGTCCAGATGACAAGCGTGGACCAGTGACGAGCACCGTGTGTCACTGGTCCAGGTTTTGCAGGATATCGTTGATGGAACTTGGCAACAAGATCAGGAGCATGAACAAGATGAGCAGCATGGTCCAGATGATGAACACCGTGCGTCACTCGTCCAGATGACGAGCGGTGGACCAGTGACGAGCACCGTGTGTCACTGGTCCAGGTTTTGCAGGATATCGTTGATGGAACTCGGCAACAAGATCAGGAGCATGAACAAGATGAGCAGCATGGTCCAGATGATGAACACCGTGCGTCACTCGTCCAGATGACGAGCGGTGGACCAGTGACGAGCACCGTGTGTCACTGGTCCAGGTTTCAGGATATCGTTGATGGAACTCGGCAACAAGATCAGAGCATGAACAAGAATGAGCAGCAGGCCCCAAGTGCGTTCGCCAGGTGATAACCGATCCAGTCCACGAAATAGTGACAACAAGATCAGGAGCATGAACAAGATGAGCAGCAGGCTCCCAAGTGCGTTTGCCAGGTGGATAACCGATCCAGTCCACGAAATAGTGACAACAAGATCAGGAGCATGAACAAGATGAGCAGCAGGCTCCCAAGTGCGTTCGCCAGGTGGATAACCGATCCAGTCCACGAAATAGTGAAGCTGACCACGAACAAGTTTGGAGTCTCCCCCTTTGATGACGAGCACCGTGCGTCACTGACCACGAACAAGTTTGGAGTCTCCCCCTTCGATGACGAGCACCGTGTGTCACTGACCACGAACAAGTTTGGAGTCTCCCCCTTCGATGACGAGCACCGTGCGTCACTGACCACGAACAAGTTTGGAGTCTCCCCCTTCGATGACGAGCACCGTGCGTCACTGGTCCAGGCTTTGCAGGATATCATTGATGAAACTCGGCAACAAGATCAGGAGCATGAACAAGATAAGCAGCAGGCTCCCAAGTGCGTTCGCCAAGTGGATAACCGATCCAGTCCACGAAATAGTGAGCTAACCACGAACAAGTTTGGAGTCAAGAATTGCAGCAACCTCGAACTCAGGTTCACCACTGTAACTATCTCTCCCTTCGATGACGAGCACCGTGCGTCACTGGTCCAGGTTTTGTCCAGGTTTTGCAGGATATCGTTGATGGAACTCGGCAACAAGATCAAGAGCATGAACAAGATGAGCAGCAGGCTCCCAAGTGCGTTCGCCAGGTGGATAACCGATCCAGTCCACGAAATAGTGAAGCTGACCACGAACAAGTTTGGAGTCAAGAATTGCAGCAACCTCGAACTCAGGTTCACCAAACTGTAACTGGAGGAGGTGGTGGAAGAAGTCGGCCAGGTTCAGAAGGAGCATGATAAGGCTCCAACAAAGAAACATGGAACACGGGATGGATCCGGATGGTTGGCGGAAGCTCGAGACGAAACGTCACATCAGAGAGTTTTCGATGATGCGAAATGGCCCCAAGCGTTGATAGTCCAGCTTGTCACAGGGACGTGTGGTTGGCCAATGACGCCGGAGGAGCCACACTTGGTCACCAATTGTGAATGCTGGAGGAGAGGAACGGGAACGATTAGCAGCTTGTTGTTGCAAATCCCGAGCGCGTTGAAGATGATGCTGCACTTCTCATGGACCTGTCGGAGATGCTCAACACGATCATCGGCAGCAGTGGTGAGGCCAGGAACCACGGGCAAGCTGTAGGACCAGCGAGGATGAACACCAGAGAACGCGAAAAATGGCGACACACCTATGGATGAGTGTGCCGTGTTGTTGTACGCGAACTCGCAGCAGGAAGGAGATCGACCCAATCATCTTGCAGATGAGAAATGAAACACCGGAGATATTGTTCCAGAGTCTGAATCGTGCGCTCCGATTGTCCATCTGTTTCAGGATGATGTGCAGTAGACAGCTTCCCGGTGATACGTAGCCGATCTAGGAATCTCCGCCAGAATGCCGAAGTGAACTGGGGACCTCGATCAGTGACAAGTTCATCAGGAAGACCATGAAGACGGAACACCTCCCGGTACACCAGATCTGCAGCATCAGGACCCGAACATGTCTTGTTGCAGGGAACAAAGTGCGCCATCTTAGAGAACCGATCAACAATGACTAGGACAGCATCAAACCCTCTAGAAGGCGGTAAATCCGTGAGGAAATCCATGGTGATGGATGACCATGGCCGCTGAGCAATAGGAAGAGGCTGTAGTAGTCCAACCGGTCGATGACGAGGAAGCTTTGTACGCTGGCACGTGTCACAAGATCGCACAAATCTCTCAACATACACGCGAAGCCGAGGCCACCAGAACACCCGTTGTACCAGCTCGATCGTCTTTCGAATGCCAAAATGTCCTGCAGCTGTGTTGTCATGGCAGTGTTGGACAGCTCGCAACCTCAGTTCTCCGTCCGGAACATAGATTTGGATGTGGTGGTACAGCAACCCATTATGAAGATGGAAAGCAGCATAATCTCGTAGTTGTGACCCTGAAGACAATGGCTGAACTCGTCGAACATGTGCAAGGACATCACGAGCAAACTCGTCTTGAGGGAGATTTTCTCGGATTAGATCCAAAAACGAAGTGTCAACTGGAGCAGAAGAACGGGAAAGCGCGTTTACCAACAACTGGTCGGAGCTCAGATGACTTGTTCTTGTTGATCAAATCGGATTTTCACCTGGTACTGGAGCTAGGTAACTGCGACGAGATAAGGCATCTGCTTTGCCATTTAGACGACCGGGACGATGAATAATCGTATCGGAACCGGGACAAAGACTGTGCCCATCGCGCCTGACGTCGATTGAGAACTCGTGCTGTTGCCCAGTACTGGAGGTTCTTGTGATCACAATACACCTTAACCACATGCGGGGAACCTTCAAGGAATCTGCGCCACTCCTCAAAGGCATCGACGATCGCCAGCAGCTCCTTGTTGTAGACATCGTAGTTGATCTCAGGTGCAGTGAACTTGCGGGAATGGAAAGCAATGGGATGGAGAAGATGATCTGGACCTTCCTGGGACAACACTCCACCAATGGCGAAGTCAGAGGCATCAGCTTCCACGAAATATGGCTTCGCAGGGTCAGGATGGATAAGAACAGGTGCCGAGGTGAACGCCTTCTTTAGGAACTCGAACGCCTCCTCAGCCTCAGAGGACCAGACAAATGGAACATCCTTGCCAGTCAACTTCGTCAATGGCAATGCAATCTTGGAGAAATCCCGAACGAAACGTCGATAGAAGTTCGCAAACCCGAGGAAACATCGAACATCACGAACATTTGATGGTCTCTCCCACTCCAATACAGTCCGGACTTTTGCAGGATCCATGTGAACACCTTCAGCTGAAATGATGTACCCCAGGAACTCGACAGACTGCTGACTGAAAGAGCACTTCTCCAACTTGGCAAACAAGTGGTGCTTCCGGAGCCTCTCCAAGACTAACCGTACATGCCGTTCGTGTTCTTCTCGAGTCTTGGAAAATATCAGGATGTCGTCTAGGTACATGATGACAAACAAATCCAAGAAGTCCCGGAAAATATCGTTAGCCATGTGCTGGAACACAGCAGGTGCATTTGTCAGGCCGAACGGCATTACTACGTACTCGAAATGTCCGTAGCGTGTACGGAAAGCTGTTTTCCACTCGTCCCCTTCTCGAATTCGGATGAGATTGTACGCTCCTCTTAAATCGATCTTTGTGAAGTACCGGGCACCAGAAAGACGTTCGAGCATGTCGGAGACGAGCGATTCCACCAACCATCTGAATCCATTCCATCCACGAAGGTGTGCAAGCCGTTCCATGTTCCGGTGCAGCTGAAGACACCAGAGGTGGAGTTCTCTGGTAAAGCTTTGGTGGATAGCAGAGCAAACGCAAATTTCATCGACAAGAATTTTACTGTCACGACCTTATGCAAAGGGCGAAACCTTTAGAACAAGGATGGAACCTTGAAAGGAGGAAATTGTATTCAAGAAAGAAATGAATACAAATGAAACACAAGGCCGAAGACTGGTGTTGAATGATTCTGAGAAACCTGGAACTGGAACCCTGTTATATATCTGAGGTCCTGAGGATTGTATGGTCACAGCTTGTCTAAGAATGTGTGATCTACAACTGGTCTGGAATGTGTAGTCCACACTAGTCTGGAACATGCGTATGAATATATGCCTTGCTGTTGATGGTATAGTTTAGCATCCAGGATCATACGGACTAGTTGGTTAAACATGTGTGGTTAGTCAAAAGGCTCAGGTTCAAGCCTTTGTGAAAGGCAAAAAAATGACCTATGCAATATGCAAGAACTAAAAAACATTATTTATTTTGTATAATACCAAATATAGGTATTATACAACTCAAAAGTATTTTAAAAATTCATAGTAATTTTGATTAAGAATTTTAAGTATCTATAATTTTTAAATTGAAAATAATTAAGACCAAATTTTAAAAATTATGTAGTTTTTTAAATTGTCTTTAACATTGAATTACACTTATATTTCTTTAGAGTTGCTTACAAATATATAATATAAAAGATGGTATGCAAAGTTAAAAACATTATTCTATGTTTGTTTAAGTAATTGTCGAAATTAATGATATTTTCTTAACTTATTAATGGGAAATTTTTAAAATGTTGTTAATTTTTCAACATGTAACTTCTTTAATTATAAGAATGAAATTCTTAAAGAAGATTTAATTTTAATTCGGTTTATTAAATGGAATTTGATAATATCTCATAATTCATATAACAAATGGTAAATATGATTGTGCTTTTTTCAATGTTGATGTTATATCTAAATATACAATATAAATTTTGTACAATTCGTTTGGAATCTTTATAAAATAATATTATTGTTTAACATAAAGTGTTAAAATCCAAAATATTTTATAAATAACACAATGAATGTAGAAATGAATGATTCTTTGAAGATTTTAATTTAAAAATTTATAATCATGATGCAATATATATTCCTTAAAAATCATAAGGTTTAATTATAATAGTCAACAATTAAAATTAATTATTAAAAATATGTTCTTGACTTGAACAAGTAAATATTTATTATAAATATAATTAAATAAATACAAGTTAATAATCAAATACTACTAAACTCAAATGTAAGCTTTAGAAATTAATGTAAGTCAACATAGTTTTTAAACATATTACTGATTTGTTTAAACATAAATTGTTAATGCTTTATAATCAATTTAATAAATGTTTTTGTTTATGTCAACTAAAAATATATATCTATTGCCTTCAACCTTTATTTTTGTCACTTTAACATCTTTATACCATTTTTTTTTTTATATATAATTGTTCATTTGCATCTTTTGAATCAAAACCTTATAATATTTCATCATCACTAACTAAACATGTACGATCACTTGTATCATCATTATTAACTGGACATACATTATCACTTATATAATTAAGGAATTTTAAAAAATTCAATTAAAACATAATCGTACTTTTTAATGTTTCATTTGCAAAAATTAAGTCTTGTGTAAAATTTGAATCAATTATGAAAAAACTTGAATCAGTTCTAAAAAATTTTTAAAATTTAGCATTTAAATTATCATTAAAACTAATTGGAAGATATCAAAATTTCTTATTTGTTTTAATAAACTCACCATTAAAATAATATGATTAATCAAATAGAATATTTGATTTAATATCACAAATCTTTCTTCATTAAGGTGTTAGACATACCTACAATATTATACAAGTTCTTTCGTTTTTATAAACTTCATATTTTAACCATTTCACATAGTTGAGAATTAATAACAATTATATGTCTCATTTTTATTTTTTCATTTTTGAAGTTCCTAAAGTTGGATATTATTATTATAAAATCAAAAAGTAAAATAATTTAAAGTCGTATTATTCACCCTCATAATAAAATATTAAAAACATACACGGTTACTAAGAGGAACTTAAAAGCATGTATAATAAATTCTTACTAAGTTATTTGAACTTTATGTGTTTTTTACAAAGAAAATAAAATTTAAATAATAATGTGTGTAAATTGAGAAATATGAGTTTTAATTGTATTAGGTGGTTTGGAATATGAACACTTGAAGCATTAACTATTATTAAGGACAAAGAAGATGAAAAGATAAATTTACCTTTGTGTTCTTATTATTATTAAAGCACTATTAATAAAACATCACTTACAAATCAATAATTTTAAGAATGCCATTTTCATAGTAAATTTAATATGTTAATTTAATTTATACATACTAAATGTAAATGATATCAATAAGCATTACTAATTCCCATCACTATTAATAATGTTTGTTATCCTTTACTTAAACTAATATATATTTGAATATGAAATTTAACTTCACTAAGTTTGTTTACTTCACTTCAATGTAACATGTGAATAATGAACATACTTTAGTATATGAAAATTAATGATATAGATTATACATAGGAATTAGTGATTCAACAAAGTTTTAATAAGGTTCTTATCAACTATCAAGAATATTTTTAATAGTTAGGATTAGGGTTTAATATTTCACTTCAACATAACTTATAAATTGAACTCATGTTTAATTAGTTTTCTTTGTTTTTTAACATTTTTATCATTCTTTTTCAATTCATAAATTTTGATTTTTTAATTTATATTTTATTTCATAATTTAACAATACATTCAATTTTATGGTTCATGAATTAAGTATGCTTGATTATTTAAATGAATGTTAAATATTATGTCAACCATATATTAAAGTAAAGTTGATTCTTTACCATTACATGGACATGAAAACATTTAAAATCCCAAACAATAATAAGGTATTCATATTCAATAATTCAATAAGTTTATTTAGTTAATTCAAATGCTTTATTAATGTAAATCATTGAATGTTTAATTTAAAAATTAATTATATTTATTTGCATCAATACACCTTTAATAGTTAATGTGTAATAGTTGAGTGAAATTTAAGTATTATAGTATTAAAAAAAAATTTCATAACTCTTTTAATTAAACATATGATCAAATCAATACTTAAAGAGAATTAATATAAGGATTCTTAAATAACTCAAATTGCAATCAAAACTACCTATAATCCTTACATAAAATGTGATATCCGAAATACATTTCTAGTTTTAGCTATAAATTAGCTTATTGAGATGTTTATTGCATAAATTAGCTTTATAAATTAAAACATTATTAATAAAGTTGATAAACATGACCACAAATTTGTAAAGACTCTTCAAAAATATCTTAATTAACCATTAAAACTAGCTAATATCCAAAGGGTAAATCCAATTTGATAAACTATCAACTTTGATGGAACCAATAATAAATCAACAATGTTAAAAAATGAATAAATAATTTTAACTATAATGTCATTAAATTTATAGATTGGATATTAAATATAATTTACATCCATGATGAACATTGTATGGATTTATTATCACGTGAGTAACAACATTAATAACCCTTTTGGGTGATTGTTTTAAATTTAACACATAAAAGGCCTTGGTATTATCAATTCGCATGTAATGTCGAGTCTTTACGAGTGATTTTTAAGATTCAGATTTAAACAAATTTATATACTCGTGCTTTAGTTACTTAATACTTTGACGATGGATTATATACTTAGAACTTAAATACAAACTCAAGAATCAAGACTTGTGTATATTTGGTAACATTAAGTTCAGTGCACAAAGGATATACTGTAAGAAATGCTTTCAACAATAGAAAATATAATACTGAAAACGTGACTGAAAAATCATAAGGCCTTTAGCCTATTTCAATTAACATTAACATTCAAAACATATAAAAAACCACCTTGAAAAATCATAAGGCCTTTAGCCTATTTCAATTAACATTAACATTCAAAACATATAAAAAAACCACCTTGAAAAATCATAAGGCCTTTAGCCTATTTCAATTAACATTAACATTCAAAACATAAAAAAAACCACCTTATAATTATCACTCGTATACCATCGATGTTGCAATATTGTATTTTGAAAAATTTGTTAATGCTGATTGTTACCCATATTGAAATAAAGAACATGAATTCGTTACTGAAAACCATAATGAAGAATAAAAATTGAACAAGTTGAGAGTTATGAAACGAAGGCAGACGTATGGTCTGCCGAGTGAACATTTTGCAGCTTCTTGTGGCAAAATTCTTCTCCTCCTCGAGAATTGAACACCAACTACTATGCAAGAATGTTTAGTGAGGGAGGGAGGGAAAGATTTTGGAAGAGGAAAGCAACCGAGAAAATTGGCACATGGTTTGGTAAGCCTCAAGAGAGGAACTGGCCAAGTGTTCCAATCCAAGACTACCCAACTATATAGTACTGATAGAAGACTTCCCAATTGACGATCAACAGATAGGTGGGAAATCTAGCAGCGCTGTGGAGCTTGTTTTGACAATGATTGCATTGGAATCCAAAGAACAACTTTAAATCAATAGTTTTGATTTAAACTTAAGTTGCATGTTCTTATGGTTAATTAAACAAAGGTATTTAAAATTTTAAATTTTAGTAAACCTTGTGAATTAAAGCTGCTTTTATAAAAAGCTCAATTTAAAATTATAAATTTGAAATAAAAATATCCACATATGTAATTCATATATAGATATTATAAATATATAGTTTACATATATTCATAATTATTATATACATATACATATTAAATATATTATTAGTTTATTAGTTATTAAAATTCAAATATCACTATCTGTAATCTATTTTTAAATTCTAATATTTGAGAATTCGATGCTGAATACAAAAATCACACAGATTGAAGACGAATTCAAGATCGCTGAAGCCCTGATTGAACCGCCGCCGAAGAATGCACTTTAAACGATTCTAAAAGATATTTTAAGAATATTCTGCGAATCCTTTAAAAGGGTAGGGTTCACTAGGGCATCGTTAGGAACGAATGGAGCATTACAAATTAAACGAGGTTTTAGGGGAAGGCGCAGAGGGCAGAATTCAGTTAGCCATTAATAAACAAACAAAGGAGCGTGTAGCAATAAAGAGTTTTAAGGCCCATCCAAACCTACGCAAGAACATGAAAAGAGAAGCAAAAATACTTAGAGACTGTTGCCAACACGAGAACATTATCAGTCTGAAGCATACTCTCTTCACAAGAGTTCATGGTGTATGAGTTGGTGGAAGGAGGAAGCCTTGAGGATAAAATGGAAATGAAGCTATCTTCTAACGAAATCCGGTGATTATGAAGCAGATACTCAGTGGTCTGGCTTATCTTCACGAGAAGAGCTACATGCACCTCGACCTCAAGCCATCCAATATACTAATAGTCGAGAACCAAACCGTAGTAAAGCTAGCAGATTTTGGACACGCCAGAAAAGTATCATCCAAGATTTATAATGGGGTTCCTGGTAGTATACCATATAATGCTCCCGAGCTGCTCCTCGGATTAAGGAGTTATGGAACAGAGATGGACGTATGGTCTGCTGGATGGATTTTTACAGCTTCTTATAGGGAGGACTTTTCTTTTTCAGAAATCGAATACCGACGACTTATAAAAATACATGATGAAGAAGAGCAGCAGAAATTTTGTGAGAGAATAGCAATGAAGAAGATCATTACCTGGCTTGGTAAACCTGAGGAGAAGAACTGGCCAAACGTTTCAAGACTACCTAACTATGTAGCACTGGTAGAAGATTGCCCAATTAACAATCTTGAGACAAGAAATATCCGTAGGGAAGTGAGAAATCCCGCAGCTGCGGAACTAGTTTTAAAGATGCTTACATTGGATCCACAAAAGAGAATCAGCGCTAAGGAGGCTTTAAAATCTATCTACTTCAAGCAGAATGAGAAGGTAGTCCCTCTTACTAGTGAGGGTGTGACAAGTTTTATATCGGCTTGGACAAATAAGATCATGAAGTTCTTGTGTTTTAGTTAATAGAATGTTACGCAGGTAATCTGTTAAGAATATATTAAAATAAGTTAGAATTACATTTTAATCAATAATCTTGAGAAAGATAGTTATATTTAGAAATGCAAATAAATAAGAATATTTAACAAATTCACCATATGACAATAAAATCTAAAGACAAATATACCAGCTAACTGTATATATACATAAACATGATCGTTTATATTTTAAATTTAAGGCCCTGTTCACACTAGTGATTAAGTTAGCTTAACAATTACCATTAACTTAAAATATCTTCACGCCAGCTGATCCTTTAAGTAACTTAATGAATAAAATTAAGAATTTCAATTAGAGCAATTCAATTAGGATAAAGTTAATTTAGTTTAACTTAATCACTGATGCTAATATAAGCATAAAGCAAAGCTTATAGTTACTTTAAATTTGAACTTGCGTATTCTTTTCTATGCCATAAGTTCAGTGTGTAAGAGTATAATATACACGCACGCACACGTGCACTCAAACACACGCACTATACTAATTATTGTAAGCGGAAAAAGCCGACGCATATGAATTAATAGGAATACAAAAGATACAAAAGCATTGATTATAAAACTTCCGGAAAATTTATACATCTCGGAAATATGTTACACCAGGACTATCTATCGAACCCTCACCGTCTGCACACATCGCAAACCGAGCGTTAGTATGCACACATATATACACATACATATATATATGTGTGTGTGTGTGGAATCGTAATTTACCTTTTTAGCAGTGCCCACCAAGTTCTTGGCATTCTCACCGGCGTCATCAATGCCACCCTGCACCTTGTTTCTTGCATCTCCAACAAGCCCTTTAACCTTTTCACCTGGGTTATTGGATCCAGCCGTAACATCATCCACCTTATCTTGAGCTTGCCCAAACAGCCCTTTAACCTTATCAACAGGATTACCCGCTCCACCTTTAATGCTATCAACCCCGCCCTTAGCATTCTGTTTAGCCTTTCCAAACAACCTATCACCTCCTTGCTTAAGATTCTTAATTCCGGTCTTCACATTTTCAGGGACACTCTTATCAACTCCACCCTTCTCAGCAACGTTTGATCCAAAGAATCCCTTAACTTTGTCGCCTGCATCCTTAGAACCCTCTCTTAAGTTCCCACCAACGGTGTTCGATCCTGCATTTCCCAGGCGACCACTCTCACCAGTACCCTTTGCCTTGAGTTGTGCATTCTTGAACGCATCATCAACATCGCTCCCAACTTTCTCCTGTGTCTTCCCCACTAAGCCCTTAACATTCTCCCCTGCATCTCCTGATCCTTCCGTGACCTTCTCAACGCCCCCTTTCACTTTGTCCTGAGCCTGTCCAAAGAAGCCTTTTACACTGCTCTTGGCATCCTCTAGTTTGTCCTGGAAAAGATGGTTACTGTATGATCTCTCTCAAACACACACGCACACACCTGAAGTGCGCCCTGAGGTGGAGCAACAGACTCATCGAATCTTTGCTTTGTTTCTGACAAATTATCAGAAATTTTATCGCGAGCCTGCCCTACAAGATCTGAGCCTTCCTTTTGCAGCTCTGGAATAGCTCCACTTCCACCCCTATAAGTATAAACATGTGTAAACGTATGTGTGTATGTGTGTATATGCTTACTTTTGGGCAACGCGGCCAGAGTCTTCCTCGGCAAGTCCACCCCTAGAAGGACCGAAACGTGGCGGAGAGTCGTCGTTAGTCAACTTGTCAGCGTCCTTCAAGAGCTTGTCTGCCTGCTTGGCAACGTTCACAGCGACAGGTCTCAACAAGCCCGCCTCCGCTGCAACTGCAAAGTTCGCACTGCTTGTGGAGATCGTCAATGCCAAACCAGTTGCTACGAGTCTCTTTATTGCCCGATTCTTCCTTGGTTCCTCCTGCTCACACGGAATATTCCATTAGAAAACTACAATGCTTTAGTATAATATATCAACTAACTCAATGGTGCAACAGAGACAACTAACAGAACTGATGATATATATATATATATACCTCGAGGGAGCTGCTGCATTTCACGGTCCTCCTGTTTGATTTGACAATGCCATTCTGGAAGGAAGCCGGTCTGAACTTCGAACAGGATGTGAGAGTAGAAGACTCCAAGCTCATGAGGGTCGCCATTGAATGTGAAACTAGTGTGAAACTTATAAAAATTCTTTTAAAAAACTACTGTTTAATACAGGGAACCCTCAAAGGTCTTTTATATGGTTAAGTACATGGTGTAGGGAGTGGGGACACATTGCTGTCTATTTACCACATGTCGTGTGTGGAGTAAGGGTTGTGCTTGTGGTATTACAAGTGGCTATCCATGTGTCATCCATGCAATGGAAGATTCAAAACATCTTTTCCACAGCCAATCAGGAAGCAACATGCAAACATATTTTAAACAGTATATTCGAAGCATATTTAAATCGATGCAAGCGTGATCTTGTTTGTCAAACCTGATTGGTCCATTTTGATTTCATCTGTGTACTATGACAAATTTTTAATATGATAAGTAATTAAATAAAACAGTCATAGTATAAAACAATGTACTATAATATATATAGCATATACTTGATATCTCCCATTGTATGTCTTTAGTATATTCTGGTATGTGTATCACATGTCCACGTATTGTGGACACGTAGCAGACTATATATTAATAAAATATCATATGGAATTTACTAAAATGTAAGAAAAAAAAATTTTTAATTTAATAACGTACTTAGTGTGTGTGTCACTAAGAAATATAGTTAGCGTGTGTGTGTGTGTCACTAATCCAGAAAAATGAAACAATTGAACATATAGATTTAATTATCTGATTTTGTTCTATACAAGTAATACTAAATACACCATACTCGTATATTGTATGTATTAATGAAAACGTTAATTTAAATATTTTGTTGACAATGCATTTTTAATATAACTTAATATAATATCTATTAATTTGGGATTCTCAGTTATATTACCATATGAATGAAGAATACATAACAAATGCAATTTAAATACAAATAATTAACTAAATTACATTAACAAATTCATAAGAAAGATTAAGATAATCAAGTCTTTAAAACTTTACACACATTCGAGAACCTAAACAAATGCGTACCTAATGCTTGAAAATCCTCTTGGCTTCTTCAAGCCATGTATCGTAATATTCCTGCTCCTTCAGCACAAAATGTACCTATACAAAAAAAAACACATATATAAATTGCTAATATATGCGTGTATATACGTAATTTAAACATGATATTAATTTCACCTCTCGGATGTCCCCATGGTTACGTAAACATTGAGTCAAGGCAATTTCTTGCTGCTTCATCATATGGATACCTGACAATCAAAAAGTATAGTTTAGTACAATGTGTGTGCGTGCGTGTGTGTTTGTGTACCCGTTAAAGACCACAGGACATAGCAGCGAAGCATATGTATTTTATACCCTCCTTGTTAGCGAGCTCCAGTGCATTCCTATGCAAAGAAGAAATTAACATATTAGATAAAAACACACGCAGATACAAATTGTTATATGGACATATACATTACAGATACATAAATAAATATAAGACTTATGTACGCATATGTACACAATCTCTGTGTGTGCCTGAGAAAGTTTGATACAACCAGTGGCACATTTGTTCGATGAATACGAGCTATGGTAATCACAGCTTGGAGAAGCCTCCAGCAGAGTGAGGTACATAAAAACGATGGCCATATAACAGCTATATATACAGGTACATGTATATTGTATATACAAGCTTATAATGCATACTATCTGCATGTACATCTAGATACCGTATACATAAATATAAATGTATATATACAGATATATTAAACTCTTGTATTCAATACCTGTAGGCACTGTTTAAGTCCCTTGGACTCGCATCGTCTTTCTCCTGATAAACTGGAGCAACAGCGTGTATAACTCTAGACACTTTGAGATTGAAGGCCCTGCATATCAAATCACGCCAAGCCTCTTTATATATATATATATATAGATAGATAGATAGATAGATAGATATATGTATGTATAGATAGATATAGAGACAGATGATAAATATGATTACGAATTTATGATATAAACATCACCTTGTGACAACAGCGGCTCCAACAATACATTTTACACCTTGGGGTGCCATGTCAGGCAACTTTGCACCAGCATCCGCTAGTCTTGGTCCAGCTGCTCTATGTATTGCTGCTGAAAACAGGAAAATTAAACTAATTATTATCTGAGTGGATTTTGATTTAGTAGTTGATTTAACACGTAATCGTTCCTGTTAGTGTGTTTATATTTAAGATTTCACAGTAAAAGCCTTACCTCCATTAATTCCAAGTCCAGCATTCACCTTCTTATTTGCCGGTGCAACCTATAAAATAGTAAAACCGTTATGTGCATGACGTATCTACTTACAAATTTACACACACACGTTTATTATTGCACCTGTGCATAGTATATATGTATAACCCATAACATGTATACACATATAACGCAATTTTACCGAAACTGTATTATATAACATTAATTACTACATAGTGCCATAACGACAGTTTTCTACGTTTCTAAGTATTACATTCTACTACATTATATGTATGGCGATATCAGTTACCTGATATGTAAAACTTCATAATATGTGTGTAAACTGTTAGACGTCATACAGTATATAGACATGTACACACACACACACACACATATAGCGAATATACATATGAATTGTACAATAGGTATGCATGTAGGTATGTATAACTCACAATTGCGTCTGTTTGGCCGTCAACATGCCATATAACAATGTCACCTTTCCACATAACAAGTGTACAGTGATCGCTTAACTTGTATTTTACACCACCAGTCAATGGCTCGGGCGGCTTTGGCGGCTCAGTACTGACCGGTGGAGATCGCTTGCCAGTTGTCAAAATGTGGACGCTTGTGTGGTAATCCATCTGGCCTCATCGCAGCCTCTACACGCCCACCCGCGAATCCTGGCCGTCCATCGTATCTGTATTCAGAAACATGATAAATACCAAATATTTGTTTTATATTTAAGAGTAAACAGTATATGGTGTGCCATCATACTATTAAATTCTATAGGTGATTCTCTCTCTCTTTCTCTCTATATGTGTGTGTGTGTGTGTGTAAAAACGTACTAAGAACAACAGAAAAAATGATAATTTTTTTAAATTAAAAGCCATATTAAAGATACATATGCACTGTACTACACGTGTACACAGATACACACACCTGAATGAAGCAGCTGAACTTGTCTGGAATGTGCGTGAATAGCCCTTAAAAGCAGATTGTAAGGCATTCCCGAGCCTTAGGCTTGACAGAGGGGCGACCCGCAATTTGCTAACTCCCTGCATTACAAACTGCAAGGAGCAAAGACACATTATATATACATATAATACAAGTACATATATAACTCAGACTTGCATCTGTGTATGTTATACATAATATATCTATATAACATATAGGATAAGGCTGTTCAACAGTACATAAAACATACGTATAGATGACATTTGCATGTAAACGTATGCATGCATAATAGGAATGGACAAAAACAAATGAGATTAATTCAGTTGATTTACCTGGACATTGTAATACATATCGATACACATATGATAGATAGATATAGCCAGTACAAGATTTGATGCTCGATGATGGCAACCTTAAACAATACACTTACTACATATGTATGTAGCACACACACACACACACACACATTATATATATATATATATATGTTGTGTGTGTGTGTGTGTGTGTGTGTGTGTGTGTGTGTGGTGTGGGGGGGGGGGGGGGGGGGACAGAACATATCAAACATACAGGTCTGATGTCGCAACAGTACACATATACACACAGAGATATAATGTATGTAAAAAGAATCTCCCTAAATAGTGAGTATAATATGAAATCAAATCTAGATTTTGCAATTATATATACGGAGAGAGAGACAGAGAGTGTTACCTGAGTGTGGCGGCCCTTTTGCAATGTAGGGTTTTTCAGATCATAAACCCTAGAAAAATCTCTTATCCCCACAAAAATATCTTGGGGTCGCGGAATCCTTCAACGGTGCAGATTTCGCCGATGGCCGGAATGGCCACTTGATGCGCGTTAAACCCTGATAAAGGGATTTCACACCACAAAAGAAGCCCTTTTAGGGCGGGGAGCATACACGGCGCCTTGTAGGTAAGAACTCCATGGTCGCTCTACTACATTTTGGTTGTAGATCTTGCCTCTCTATGATTCTTGCATGAATTTCTGTAATTTATTTTGATAATTTTGGGTAATTTCTGTTTTTATGTATATATGTTTGATGATATATATATATATATATATATATATATATATATATATATATATATATATATATATATTATATATAGTTGTCTACTATATATGTTTTCTGTGTTCAAAATCATATAGTAAATCTTATTAGACGATAAATGTATATGTCTCGGTCTTACAATACGCCTATAATGTGTACACAGTAAATGATTATCAAAAACCCATTAACAAAAGTTCGATTTATACACAGCACACGCACAGTGGTGTGTGTGTGTGTGTGTCTATACATAGATATAGATATAGATATACATACATACATAATGTGCGTATGTAAATTATACTTGTATTTTGGGAGTTCAAGTATACGTATGTTTGTCCATTTGTACGTGTTTGTTTTGCTAATTTGTTTGTTTATGTTTACTAGGAGGCGAAAATGCAAGCAATGCAGGTGGGTACGCTGAGACTATCCCCGTCAAGCTTTCATGGGGATGTGAAACATGGTTTCCCATCAACACTACCAGCAAAGCAAATATCCTCGTCCAGGCTCGTCATACGTAATGTGTATCCATCCGATCCCTTCCTTCCCAAAATCCCTCGTCAAGGCCAACCAAACGAGTTCAAGCAAGAAGTTAAGGATGTACGTTTCATAAATATTTATGTGTGTGCGAGTGCGTGCATACGCAAATACATACTTATATATTCCGTATATACAATAGTGTGCGTGTCTTTGTATACATGAGTAGATAGTATACATAATAGTGTATGTATTGTGACGTATGTGCTTTCGACAGAGGGTTATGTATGTATGCGTAGTTTTCATCCGAATACACTGTATCTATGTAGATTGCATACACACGCACGCACCATATATTATGTTTCAGGACTTTTATGTACCACCACCGCCACCAGTACCATACTACGGGGATGCAATTGCCATACCTGTGAGGAAGCCTCCGCCTCCTCCAAGAATATTGGAGCCCAGCAAGCTACCACCGAAAACCACGAATGCAGAACCTCCTCCACCTGAACCAGAAAACAAGGGGGGTTTATCCGCACTTGGCATCCCAGAACTCGACCTTCCAGCGCCTAAAGATGCTGATGGCAAGCCTATACGCTCCACTTACAGGTAAGAGCTCTTTTGTGTGTGGGGGGCATTTATATTTTATATCCTAACATTATTTCTCACTGTTTGTCTGTGTGCAAATTATGCAAATGTAGTCTTAAGAGATCATGTACGTGTAGGCTGCACACACCCCCGTCTCAATAGTTTACACACGCACACGCGCAGGCACACACACATATATATACATAATGTATGTACTATTACGTTACATATTTAATTTATGTAACAGCAACGCATTGTAAACAATACAAAGCTCTTTAAAAGATGATGTGATAATGCTAATAGACGAATAAACTATAAGCTATGTACATTATGTCAACTATCCTAACTATTACGGTGACCAATGTCATATAGTTGTACATTAAACTATCAGCATAGGACTATGCATATATGATACATAGTGATTTCATATTGACCACTAGTATGTTTAGTATAACAACGATGTTAAATGTGTTATATGTACATATACATATATATGTATATATATATAACTAAGTATATGTGTTTTTAATGAATTACTGATTATTTTAAACTTTTTCAGGTCGCCTTATGCAAGGCCAGAACCACCACCGCGACCTTACCAACCTATGAGACCATCAAACCCCAGAGTGATTGAGTGGTTAAACCCTCCGTTACCTCCTACAGAGCTTATGCACAGGCAACAATTTAAACTTTCTGACTCTTGTAATATGACTATCTTTTTCGGAGATATAACCAAATGGAGAGTGGATGGTGCTTCGGACGCTATTGTAAGTACAACTGTGTGCGTGCGCTTGTGTGTACACCTACCCTTTGCAGGTCTATATACATGTATACGAGAAACTACTCTATGATTATTTCTGCGTATATATTAGTGGATCTATTTCCTTTCAGGTGGCACCCGCGAACAAAAAAGTAAATGCGGGAGCTGCAGTTGACGGAGGTACTTTTTGCATCTTATCACACACACGCGCGCGCGCGCGCGCACTCGCACACATGTATATGTATGACAGACATGGATATACACATGGCGTTCAAAGATGTGTTCTTAGATGAAATGATACAGAGACACACGAAAGGCGTACATGTATATATACACGAATTTTATTTACAGTTATTCATAAGGTTGCTGGCCCTCGTCTTCTGTCAGCATGCCAAAGGCTTCCAGATGTTGCTCCTCACGGTGTGAAATGCGAGGTCGGAAATGCAGTTAGCACAAAGTAAGCTCTCTCTCTCTGGATGATGTATGCTAACTGCGTATACGTGTATATTTATATATTTATTTACGAATAGGCACACATGCATCATCCATGTGTATATCGTATGTGTATGTGTATATATAATCTTTTCTTTATTAGGGCCTTTAATCTTCCTGTTTCGAAGATAATTCACGCCGTAGGACCTGTTTATGAAGGTCGTGAATCGGATGCGGAGCTAGAAAAGACTTACATGTAAGTGCATGCACTATTATATGTAATGGTTTATTAAATAGGTTGAATATTATATAAATATCCTAGTTATTGATATATTTCTTAGAAGGATTATTTTATGATGTAACAGAACTCAACATTACTATTGTGTGTGCTGTATATTATATGACTAGTCACATATAGGTAAATAATTTACTCTCAATATAACACGAATGACAGGTCCGCACTTGCTCTTGCTACGAAAGAAGAAATTAAACACATTGCTTTTCCACCTATTTCTTGTCGAATTTACGGGTACGTTTCATATTACCTGTGTGTGTGTGAGAGAGAGAGAGACAGCCAACATAAGCCATATGTATACATACATATGTATATTGAATGGATAAGTCATATTAAGTCAGTTAATTTAGATTATAATGAATCCAAATAAGACATCAACATAAACTCTCGATGTTCCTATCTTATGTAGATATCCTTACTCCGAAGGGGCGGAGGTCGCATTGAAGACAATAAAAAACAACTGTCAAGGCTTTACACAGGTGTGCGTGTGCGTGTGTGTGTGTGTCGCAGAGAGAGAGAGAGATGTACATCCATATCACTTGGTCTAGGTAAATTATAATGTCACTTCTATTTAGACACATGTAAGCAGCATATCCATGTACACACACACGCTAACTTTGTGTTATCTTTGTAGATTGATATTGTGATAAAGCACTTTGAGGGGTATGAAGCGTTTATTGAAGAAGCAAACAAGGTTCTGGAGCCTATTAAGAATCATGAAACGACGCCTTCGCCGATGACACAAGCAGCACAAGCAGCACCCATGATGGCCCCATCACAAGCATATTCTCACCAATATGTGTAATAGGGGTAATATTCTTTGTTAACAGTATAAGCTAATTGTTTTTAAACGCTTATATGTGTATACTTATAATATGTGTTAGCGTATTGTATACCACACACATATGTGTGTGTGTGTGTGTCTATATATATATAATTATTGTGATAATTTTATATATGCAGAATATATTTTTGTATATCATTAAAATATTCAATATAAATTATGCATGTTTTTCTAAGCTTATATTTATATAAAAGCAATTATTAACTTATTATTGATATACATAATTGCTAAAATATAACTTTAAATTGAAACAATTAATATCAGGTATAAATTTTAAGATTTAGTATTTTATATTTATAAGATATAAGAAATCTTTCATTAAATCAAAAAGTATATATTTGACTAGTTTGTAAACTTGTAAAAAAATATTGTTTTATCTTAATTATATCAGAAATAGCATTTAATCATTAAGATTCATTTAAAATTCCAAATAAAATTTAATCCAAACTTTTATATATTATTATATCCAAATATTCATTTTTATTAAGTTTATTTTAAATATAGAAAACTTAAATTATAAATTTTAATATCATATTCTTAATATATACTAATTTATGCCATGGCTTAGATTTTATAAAGAAGCTTAGTTATTTTTAAGTTTGACAATGGAGATCACAGTTGTCATTCACACTTACTTAACAATCTTTTATAATTGTTTTTATTAATAATTTTATTACTTCAATTTAATTTAAGTTTAATAATAGAGATCAATTATTTACACTTGTTAGGCTCACTCGCACACACCTAATAATCTTATAATTGTTTTGATTTGTAATAATATTTAAATTTATATTATAATACTAATTATTTTATATATTTAAAATTTAAATTTTTTAACCTAGATAAATAATAAAATACACATCTATGGAAGCATATATGATTAGGAAATTCTCACTTGTGTCGGCAAACTTAATTTCCTTTTTACATTTTATATTATTAATCTATTTATATTATAATATATTTATCTAACATGATTAACTAGAGACTAGAATAATTTGTAATTAATTAGCTTGATAATATTAGATAATATATCTTATAGTTAAATTAATAATTTCTTTCGCAAATATGCTAAACTCAATATAGCATAATTAAGAATATTGAGAGTATATTATTTCAGTAAATTTTAAACTATCTTAAAACTGTAATTAATTAATTTCAATGATTAAGATTCATGCATGCATAGTGACACATGGGTGGTGATTTGGCTCCCATGTGTTAGTGCCACGTGTTGCATGACATTGTGTGCCACATGGCAGGTCTCCTATATATAAGCAGGGTTTTGTAGCTAAATAAAGTATCACATTATGTGCATATTTATCTGTTTTTTCATTGGTGGAGAAGTTGGGTATTCCTTCTCTTCCTTCTTGTTTTCATGACAATGAATGTGGAAATGGCTTTTAGTATTATTACGATTGCTATTGATGCACAGACTAAGTTATTAAAGAGCTTTGTTGAGGGTCCGTCCTCTTCTTCCCCACCTGAGCCTCCTGCCGAGGGATCTGCTTTTAATACTCCTCGTCTTCTTCATAAGCCCACAAATCCGAGGGTTCGACCCCGATCTTTTTATGGTGATCCAGAAGATGATGTATACCACTGGTTTGATCATTTCTAAGTTATTGTTCGTTACCATGGTTGGGATGAGGCCCGTGCTCTCAAAGAATTCCTTACATGTTTTAAAGGCTCCACACTCAAATGGTATAATGGATTGGCTGCGGAGAAAGTATCATCTAAGTCCTTAACTTTGCCAAATGTACATTTGAGGCATTTCGTTAACTGATTACTATTGGCTTGAATCCAACAACTGCATGCGATACGACAACAACCTGGTGAGTCTGTTATGTAGTTCAGTATTAGGTTCGGGGATTTAATTCGGCGTGCATATCCTAACATGCTTGAGCCCATAAGCTTGGTATGTTATGGCCGACTATGCGACCCGAACTCATTCAATTCATTCGGGCTCTTCGTCCGACCACATTGGAGGAGCTTTTGCACTAGCTCAATGATTTGAGTTGGTGCTGGTGAGGGCCGTGTCCCCTCGAGTTACTTGCTCTAACGTGCTGATCTAATGGAGGTTGATGCTGCTACATATGTGCCCGCATGACAAGCCCTTCGTGGTCAACCTCTTGCACATGGGCCACCTCAGGGCCAACCTCATGGACCACCTCCATGAAATCCTCTGCACTTGCTCCAGTTCTTGCCCGTGGTGGTCGAAATCCACGGATTCGTGACAGGAGGAATCGAACAATTGCAGGTGACCCAATCAAGTTCATTGTTGGGGGCACCTGGACATACTGGATGTGTATCCTGATTGGTGTTCACCACATCCAGGCTAGCAACCATATGTTCTGGATGGTGTGCCATGTGGTGGCCATTATGTTTAATGATGAGCTTCCAAATGACGAAGCCTCTCTTGCAAGTGGATTTGTTGTGGAAAACCAGTAATTGTACGAGTGACGGAGGGATTCCGTGCGATGGAGACTTCACCTCCATGCTTTTTTGCTATGCATATCAAGGATTGCAAGTTCCACCAGATCATCAGTTTTCACATTTTTGCACGGTGAATGATTTTCAGTCACAGTGTTGGATACAGGATCCAGTATGTCTTCCATAACTACTTCTCTGGCGCATCGGTGCTCATTACCCTTAAGACGTGCAGATAAGGTCTTGCACATTTTATATGGTAATGGGCAGTCTCGTGCAGTATCACAGTACACCACTTGACTACGCTGGTTATGGGTGCCAACTGTAAGTTTCCCTCTGGGTCTCTTAGGGTTGTCCCTTCCCAGGTCTTTGACATCATTCTGGGATGTGATTGGTTAAAGCAGTCGAAAGGTACATGTGATTTTTCACTCTCTCCTCCTGTATTACGCTTGGAGTCTGTGTCTTTGCAGTCTGTTCCTTTACGTCCAGAGAAGTTTGTTGCTGTTTGTATCACGCATACAGCTCCTTTGATTCCGGTCTTGGGTGGTGTTCATCTCAACAGGTTCAAATGCCGGATCCGTCACCTGAGTGTCGAGCACACTGCATCGAACAACTTAAGCAGTATGCAAGTTTGTTCAAATTTGATCTGTCCCAAGGTGCACGTGTGAAGACTCGACACTGTATACCCACCGGCAATGCAAAGCCTTTCAAAGTCCCGGTTCGACGCAGGTCACCAAAGAGTTATCAGCCATGCGAACAGCTGTTACTGATATGATTGGTAAACGAGTGTGTCGTCCGTCACGGAGTCCATGGGCATGTGAACCTCATTTGGTTCCCAAGCCTGATGGATCTCTCCGATTTGTGTGGATTACCGACCTCTTAACGATGTTACCAAAAGATGTCTATCCACTTCCGAACTCTGCCGATCTATTAGATCGTTTGGGTCAGAGTCGATGGTTTACTAAGTTGGATTTGGCATCAGGATATTGGCAGGTTCCTATGGCTGAGGAGGATATTCCAAAAACGGCCTTCCGGACACCATTTGGTCTTTACGAGTTTTTGGTATGCCTTTTGGATTGACTTCAGCTCCTGCCACCTTTCAACGCATGATGGATGAGCTTCTTTCCGATATGCCTGATATCACTGCCGATTTTATCGACGATGTGCTCATTCATGGGTCTGGTTCTTGGGAGGATCACATTCGTGATGTACGGCGCGTTCTTGATCGATTTCGAGAAGTTGGCCTGAAGTTGAAACTTGAAAAGTGTGTGTTTTTCGACCGACACCACTTACTTGGGTTACCGTATATCTCGAGAGGGTTTACAGGTGGATCCAATGAAGTTGCGAGCTGTTCGAGAGTTCCTCGTCCCCGTACAGTACAGGAAGTACGTTTCTTGGGCAGGTGCAGTACTTGGGTCGATTCATCGATCATCTCACTGATCGAACTGCCCCTCTTCGGGAGTTAGTTCGTCCACAGGTATTTTCAGGTGGACTCGCAGGTGTCAGCAGGCATTTGACCAGTTAAAAGAGTTCCTGACAACTCCACCATTGCTTCAATACCCAGATTTTACTCGTCCGTTCATTTTACGAGTAGATGCCTCAGATGTTGGTATTGGTGGTGTATTGATGCAAACTGATGCTGTGGATTCTTCAATTCGACACCCGGTGGCTTACATTAGTCGAACTCAGCCTGCTGAGGAATTATTCCACTACTGAAAAAGAATGCCTTGCTGCTGTTTGGGGTTTTGAACGACTTCATGCCTACTTACATGGGAGTGAAACACTTTTGGAGTGTGATCATGCTGCTGTCACTTCCTTATTAAAACGGAAGAATTAGTGGGTCGTGTAGCCAGATGGGCATTACGTCTCCAAGTATATAACTTTAAGGTGGTGCACAGGCCTGGGCGAACAATGGTGGATGCGGATGCACTTTCTCGAGCACCCCTTTCGATTCCACTTTGCCTGCTCATGCAGTAATGTGGCATTCGGTTTGATACAAGCCCCTCAGGTATTCGATGCCGACTTACATCCTTGGAACAGTGGCAGGATGCCCAAAAACATGAACCATGACGAGGCAATTACGAGTTGCGTTTGCAAATTCTTCTTTCAAACCTCGGTTTTAACAATATCATATTCAGTTTTGATTTTAGGATGGTTTATTGTATTTTATTGGACAAATCTAGAAGACAGATGACGTTTGGCTGTACCCTCAACATATGTTCCAAACCTTCTTCAAGCATATCATGATTCGTCTATTGTTGGAGGTCATCTTGGTCACCGATGAGTGTTGAAGAAGCTCCGTTGATCCTTTTATTAGTCCAGCATGCATGCTGTTGATCAAGTATATTCAGAGCTGTCCCATTTGTCAAATTTGGAATTCCTACGACTCGGGCCATGGGGTTAAATCCATTAATGTTTCCGCCCTTTTAAGTTAATAATTGTAGTGGATTTAATGGGACCCTTTTCACGTTCTTCTTAAGGTAACCAATACATCATTGTCGTCGATAATGTGATTTTGCAGCATTTGTCCATAATGAATGTTCTCAATAAATTCGGTCCCTATTGCAGAGGTATTCCAATGTTGTGTGAGAGATTAGGGGTAAAACACTCATTTGCCTCTCCATATCATCCACAATTGATGGTTTGGTATAGAATTATAAGACCTTCAATATGATTTCAAAGTATGTGAACTTTAATCACCACTGATTGGTTGGTTGATATGAGATTGCTTATGTAATAGCATTTAGAGTTCGATTGGTATCTCTTCATTCAAGGCATTATATGGATATAATCCTAAGTTGCCTAGTGAATTGGGGTTATCATCGAATCTGCCACGTGTCAAAGATGCAAAGATATGGACTTGACATTTGGATGTTGTCTTGCCTCTTCTGCTTTGAGGCTACTGAACATCTTGGCCGAACTCAAACCTTCTTACAATGCATAACATCAAATTCCACTAGATTATGCTGACGATGACTTAGTACTGGTATGTTTTCCCAAGCTGATTGCACCTAGGCTGATTTATTACATAAGTGACTTGGTCCCTACCAAGTATTCCGAAAGGTTGGTCTCATTATGTATCAAGTGGGATTTCATGAAATTAAAATAGTTCACGTAGTTCGAATGAAATGGTTTATCATTTAAGACTCGTTGAGTCAATTCGGTCATACCTTAGATGAGTCATCTCACACGGATCCAATACCATCAAATTCATCACCATCTACACAGCCACAAAGAGGAGGATAATGTAAGATACTGTATATACGCATATGTATATACACACATGCATAGTGACACATAGGTGGTGATTTGGCTCCCATGTGTCAGTGCCATGTGTCGCATGTGTGCCACGTGGTAGAAGGTCTCTTGTATATAAGTAGGGTTTTGTAGCTGAATAAAGTATCATATTTATCTATTCTTTCAAACTCTAGAATAGATTACTTTCACTTGTTCATTAAATTCCTATGCAAACAAAATTTCACAACACATAAAAAATTAAATATACTGTACATGTATACATATGATTTAATTGTATTAAGTATAATATAATATATATAAATCATAAGAACTTATATTTATAGTTTTAAATGGATAAACAATATTTTATTTAAACAAACAATCAAGCTTGTTTAGATAATATATATATATATATATGTCTAACCTAGGGTTTGTGTCGTTGGCTTATTGAGTAAGGGAAATTGAACTCCGGATTACACGGTGCTCCTCCCTCTCTCACCATTTCTATCTCTATCTCCATCTCTCTCGCTCTATCTCTATTTCTGTCTCTATCTCTTCTGCTCTATCTCTATTTTCTGTCTCTATCTCTCTCGCTGTACATTATATTAAAATCCCATTGTTGAATTGTAGGAATTTGTGGGAATTCCGGGACATTGTGGGTTGGAAGGGAGTGTTCCTGACTGTTAATTAAGCGCTGTGTAATTCTGGTGAATATATAGCATAGTTTAACATATGTACACCTATAATCTATTTGATATGCAGTATTCTATCAAGTCATAATGGTGGTTGAGGCGCAACTTTTGTAATAATGGTTGTCATGATAAAGGAGCTGCTAAATGCTAGAAAGCGTAATAACAGACAAGCAAGCAGAGTGGGTGTAAGTTACACATACACATGTATCTCGAACATATAAGGAACATACATATATATTTTTACTCAGGGAAACAACACTGTCTCCATCTCGGACATAGACAACGACGTTCTGGAGAACATGATCCTTCCTAGGCTGTCTGCTGAAGACCTTGTTAGGATGGCCACACCTCTAAATCGTTACTGAAGAAATGCAGTAGTAATGAACTTTGGGAGGTAATAAGTTTATATACACTAAGGCCACATAGTATATGTCTGTGCATGTAGAAGCTTACATACGTTTGTGCCTGCATAAGATTATTTGTACTGATTCTAGGTTGTTTCTACCAACCTGATGTGCACACACACATGGATGCATGCATGCCTATTTATATACATATTTGACGAGTGTGAGTGTGTATATATATAAAATAATAACTCCACATTTTTTTCCAATGGAAATTATAGCCTCTCTTACTAAGGAAGTGGGGAAATGTGGTTTGGAACTTAACATATTACATAGAAATGAAGAAGAGAAGAAGCCACTCATGGCTTTTTATGGGGATCTGGAGAGTGGAAGATTTGCTTTCCCTGCCCAAATTCTCTCTCCGGTATTTATGCACAACACACATCACACACACACATATATCTTAGATTTATCTTATATATTTATTATTATTTTTTCACAAATGATTACTTCATTTGAACACAGAAAAGCCCTCCTATCTGGCACGATGGTATAGTGAGCTACCACCGTGGTACCGATTCTTTTCGTGCAAGGTATAACAAAACACTTGGCTTGGCATCTTAGTTTCTCTTGTTGGTCTGTATGTACTTGTTGTGTGTGTGCGGAGAGAGTATATATACAGTACTAACATGGCCAATATATTTAGATTTTCAACTGAAATATTTAATTACAGATCAAATGGCATGATAAGTTTGATTTACTCAAGATTCCCTATAACAATACAACAAAGAAATATGTTCCATGGGATAGAGTGTGCATTCTACCAGATCCAGCTGTTCCAGTGGATCCATCAGATCCATATGCTTACTGAAGCTTAGGTCTCCTTTAATCTTTCCTTTGAAGGATATCTTTCTTGGAATTTAAAATTTCTATTTCATTTATTTTAGTGTATTTATATGTGTGTGTGTGGTGTGACACATATTAATGTAAAACATATGTATACAAGAACATGAGAGTATGCAAGTTGAAAGAAGTTTGTATACATACATATATCTATTAAATGTTTGATGTGTGATACTTAAATATATCCTCAAAGACAAAATCCAGTATAGTGATTGTTTTAATTAAGTTTATAATGACACATTTCTTATGTAAATAATATTAGGATGTTAAGTTTTTTAAAATGCTTTATTAAAATTTCAATATTAGCCTAAGAATTTACTCTTTAAATAAACAACTTTAACAAACATTTAAATAAATACACATGCACATACACATGTTTCAGTAAATATACGTCTCCATTACCTTAAATAGATTATTTAAATATTTTAAGGCCATTTTTTATAATTATAATTTTCTTAACAAGAATTGAATATAATATGATGAAACATAGGATATTAAAGATATTTAATCTTTTAAGATTAATATTCTTTAAATAAAATTTAAAGTGAAAATAAATATAACTATTTTTATCTATATACTTCATCATGATGGAACATATTTTTATAGTTGTATATATAACATTATAATTACAAATATAAATATATTGATAATTGTATTGCTCACTTGTCACAACACAACTGGTTTATTTAACATTTTATATTATCATTATAGATTTATTATATATATTAATTAAATATTTTAAGCACACTACATTTATCAAATATTTTATTATACTTTAAGCAACACATTGCTTGGTGATATAAAACCATAGAATTAAAACCTTTATATTATATGTGTGACACTCTTATATTAATTAATTTAGCACTTATTTTAGTTATTCAATATAATATTAATTTATAATTTTATTATGTTTTATATTTCACTCACATGTGTGCTTTTAGGTAGGTGGAAAATGATATATTCTAAAGCTATGCTTTTATAATAACCATTTATGAATCTTAATCATTGATATATTTAGTTAAAATTTAATGAAGTATTTGTTCTCAATTATATTTTTAATTATGCTAAAAGTACTATATTTTAATGATAAAGATTAATTAATTGCAACATATATATTGAAATCTTATTTACAAAAATTAATCATAAATTATTTTAACTTGAATTAAGTTATATAAATTAATAATTCTTGACTATAATTGTCATAATATGCAACAATAACAAAATTGTTTTATGTTTTAAAAAACTATAAGATAACAATGATATATCTTGTTTGACATAATGGTAATGGGAGTGCAAAAACTTAAATTATATATTTATATAAATATATGCATTATATATGCAGCAACTTATATGAATTTTTATAAGTACTTCATTGTGGGCTTGTTTATATATGGTTAACTCATGTTTAAATGCTATTTATAACAAAAACAAGATCAGCTGACGTAATATAGGGTTGTATAATATCAATTTGCAGTTTTATATGTGTGTCCATATACCATTTTATGTTTATAAAGATTTTCGTATTATAGTATTGTCAACACACCTAGTAGTGCAAGGCACATGTACTTTTTCTATGGCTATTGTTTTTTCTAAATAAATATTTAATATGTGTGTAACCTAGGTTTTTTAATTGAACTCTAAATTTTTTCTATATTAATGCTATATTGTAGGAATTTGTAGGAATTTTGGGTGGGATTAGGAGAGTAGGATTCTTAATTAGAAATTACACATCGTGAAAAGACCATACTATTGCATAATGCAGAATGTGTGTATAATCATAGTTCACATATGATGCTTGATGTTGCCAATTTTATACTACGGTTGTCAATCTCATGAATGTAATTTATATAATTTTATATCTCTGACTTGTGTCTATTATCGTACATGCATTTATAATATCCATGTTCAATGTTGAAAATCAATGAAAAACTAGACACACATGTGTGTATAATAATATTTATTTATGAAAAAATGTGTGAAACATATATTATTACCTAAAAAATACTTTCTTCGTCTCGACATGGACAATGACATACTGGAGAGGATAATCCTTTTTAGACTATTCATGAAGGACCTTGTTATGATGGCCACAATTTTTAAATTATTATTAAAGAAACGTTGTACTAACTAGTCTTGGAAAGTAATAAGTTTATACACATTATGGCTAATCGAATTAGAACCTTATGTTCCTCTTTGACCAGTGTTGGGTTAAAGACAGTACGAACGTTGTAAGTCAAATGGGAACGAAATATAAAAATGAAAATATAAGAAAAAATTTAATTAATATTTACATATTAATTATTAATATTTTAAACATACATTTTAAAAAATATTCTTTCTTTAAACTATATTATTCTGGAACTTATTTTATTTATATTAAAATTGTAATTAAATAATAAAAATTATTAATTATTAAGAAAATGGCATTATAAATATTCCCATTTTAGTTACAACGTTCATCAATGAGCAGAAAAAAAAAAAAAAAAAAAACAAAACAAGAAGATTATATATGTAGTTTTAATAATTTACATATGCATAAATAACAAGCAATATTGATAATTTTTTGATATGCAAGAAGACACATATATGTGTACAATCTTCTGAAGTATAATGTGTGTACAAATGCATAACCTTAAAATTTTAATATAAATATATATGTGTAATTTAATAATGCTTGATAAATAATAATTATGATTTAATTTTAAGGTACACATATATAAACATAGTTTTTATATATCAAACTACAAATGAACTTGTTTTATTAAGTGATACATATTTAGAAAAGAATGTGTAATAAACAAATTTTGAATTAGAATACTTAGGATTATCATGGGAATTAGGAGTATTATGGGATAGGTGAGAATCACATGTGAGAATTAAGAAATATTGGAGATGGAAGGAATGGTATACTTTAATAAAACTTTGGTACATAAGAATTTTAAATTGCATATATGAACGCTGTAATTAAAATGAAAATGATAAATGAAAATGAGAATATAAAATAAATTATTAATTATATTTAAGTATTTTTAATATTAAAAAATGTTAATTAAATAAAAAATTGTTAATTATTTAAAATGGGACTATGGACATTCATTTTAATTACAATTCATATATGTATTTTGTACCTCAAAATGATATTCTTCAAATGTATTTCTTTTTTAATTTGGAGAAGAAAAAAAAAGATTATATAAACTACAATATTTACATAGCTTTATAGAGAAGAATAAATGACACAATTGTATCTTACATAAGCATTTGCATTGAACTTCAACCTATCTTCTCACGATCATTTTGTAATAATCATAAAAACATGATTTATTCACATATTTATATTAAATATAAATATTTTAAATAATAATAATAATAATAAAGGATTTTATTATTCACCATTGTGACAAACAAAGTTACTCACTAAACTTATTTTAAGTGATAATACATTATTACAATAATAATTAATGCATTATAAATGAAAATATTGAAATATTAAATTTGAGAAAATCAATTAGTCTCAAGATTTCCATAAAGCAAGTAATTTGTTTACTCTCTTTCCCATGCCATCTTTTACATGTCACATATTCACCATAAAAGAGGCTATATTGCATGATTAATAATTTTACATCCACACTTATATTGTTATACATGTCAACTCACTATCCATGTAAATAAATATCTAAATCATAATTGAAAGAAACAAGCACCAAGTACATACACATATAGAGAGAGATAGGAATGGAGATTTTTTACCTCCTAAAATTTCTTAATGCATGAATGCATACATTGAGAAAGAGAGATTGGATAGAGGGGGTGTTACCATGAGCTCATAAGGCTTGTTATTACTGCATTTACTTAGTTATGATTTACATGTGGTTACAAGGTCCTTATAAATAACTTACTATGTAAGATGTAATTATGCACATCCAAAATGAAGGGATTGTTGTTCTCCTCTTATAAGTAATCAAATACAGACATGTATAGTCATGTTAAGAATGTAAATGGAGCATTTACTCTCGTAATTTAAATAACACACAATCTAAATAAATACACATACACACATAATCCAATAATGTCTTTAATCAAGAGTTGGATCACTTGTGTGTGTTTTGATCTTTGCCAAAAGTATATATTTAAATTTTCTAGTTGGATACAAATAATTTGATTGATCATGTTTACTAGTATGAATAATATAATGTAATATATATAAATTTGCTAGCTTGCACAAGATTGAAAAAAGACAAAACAAGATTGCTAGTAATGTTAATGATTATATATATATATATATATATATATATGTCACTATCATATCATGGTTAAAAGAAGCCTATTTAAATGCTAAAATAGAATAACTTCTTATGAACATGCCTATACACTAGGTCTCAACATATGTACTTTGAAATTTATGAGCCAATATAGTATGACAATATCTAGACACACGCATACCATATCACATACAACCACATCCACACCCATAGCACACACACACCTAGGAGGATATTTCTCTTGTTAGTAAAGATATTAAAAAATTATGGGGATAATCTGAATCTTGGACAACAACATTGTGATATGTGTGGGACGTGATATCTATCCCACGCATGTTCACACAAACGTACCTCTAGTCTATAGCATGGTTTTGAAGCATCCACTAGATGAAAGATGTGAAAAATATATGTGATAGAGATATTCCTGGGGAAGTGCATCATATCCCATGACTTACTCCTCGAGGAATCACCTCATCCGGGAGTACAACCCTTTTAAGGTGACCAAGGGGTTTACGATTTGAATGGTCTATTAAGTAAACTCCCTAATGCTAAGTGTGAATAACTCTAAGTACATAACCTTATAAGTGCCTCAAAAAAGGGTTCTCTTCGGTCTCTCGTGGCCAACAACTAACCAATAATCACCTTGTAACATATTATGAAGGAGAAAAACTAGAATGAGATTAGGTTGTTCAACTCTTGGATCTTAAGGAAACACCCCCTAATCAAGTGTGTCAATAACACACCTAGTTACGAGACCTAACCTCCCATGAGTCAATGCCCAAGTCTTAGCACCCTAATGTGAACACAAGCACACTTATTTGATAAAATATCCAACCCCTCGATGTTAAGTCCACAAGACAACCCAAAAGAGTGTGCCTCAAGCATTGTACTGTGTGCCATCTAATCTAATGTCACATCTTCATGTGACACTATTTCCCAAGATATGTGCTATCTCATTATAACCCCTCAAATTCAAGAGTTACACTGTTATAGTTTTTATTATGACTCAACCCTTTACTTTGAAGGTTAATTGTTGTTACTTATTGAATTATGTGACAAATCCTAGATGTAGTGAGGAACAATGCACTTAGGTGTTTAGGGTAGTATGGCAAACAATCATTAAATATCTCGAGAAACTCTAGGCAAAGGTAGCACTTACCTTATAATAAACTCTCCCTCAATTTTGAAGTCCCACCGATTAATGCAGATGAGTTTGGCATGTTAAATAGGGTTAGGACCTAGGGTTGCCCTAACCCACATCCTAAAATCCCCACCCCCTCATGTAGGGTTTAGGGGTAGGAGTTAAGTTTAAGGTAAACTCATCTTGTTAACTAAGGGACTGGCACATACATGAAAGGGGGGGCTCCGTCACATAAATAAGGTAATGTATATATAGAAGAGTTCCTGGATTCATGACAGAGCTCATTATTCTTCTACTGGTGCAAGCTTTAGCTTGTGTTGTCAAGGCACAACTTTTTGTTGTGCTACCTCAATTTTCAGACAATATGGATACGTCCCACCTTCAGGGTAGCTTACCCTTAATATTAGCAAATCCATGCCTGGAGGGTCAAAGGTTGAGGCTTGTCTCCAGCATCCTCCTCCACATCAAGTTAAGAGTAGCATTCACAACTAAGCAGGGCACATTCTTGTCCTCGTCCAACTATGGGCATGGGATCTTGGTTGACAGGTTTTCCTATCAAGTTCCTTAGGGATCACAAAAGGGTTCTAGAGTTGACATTGGAGAGCCACATTTGTGGCACCTAATGCAACTCTTAAATCTAAGGGGCTATGGCATGATAACTCACATCTGGGAAATAGTGTCATATAAAGATGTGACACTAGGCTAGATGACACACAATACAATGCTTAAGGCATATTTTTTGGGATGTCTCATGGGGTTAATGTTGAGGTGTTGGATACTCTAGTAAGCAGGTGTACTGTGCTCACGTTAGAATGTTAAGCCTTGGGCATTGGTTAAAGGGAGGTTATATCTCGTAACTAAGTGTGTTATTGGCACATTTGGCTAGGGGGTGTTTTCCTTGGATCTAGGGGTTGAACAACCTAAGCTCATTATTATGAGCCCTTTCATGAAACACTTGTGGAGTTGTGTACTTAGGGTTATCCAAATCTAACCTTGGAGAATTTGCTTAATAGAACACTAGTGTTTGCCTATGATGCACACTCGTGACTTCACTAAGTACTAACCCTAGGACTAAGGTATGGGTTAGTCGTGGTTCAAGCACCCATGGGGTTGTACTCCATGATGAGGGTAATTTTCAAGAGGTAAGTCACAATGCCTTGGCTTTATCACGGGGGTATGTGCAAGGCATGTCTCCTTAACGGGGTTGGGATATGAGTCTATCTAGGTCTTTTGGGTAGGATTCTAAATTTTACTTGAATTATCCTTAGGTTTGGAAGATAGTCATTTTAAAGGACTTAGGGTAGGACCCTAAGTCTTATACTTATTTGGGTATTTGAGTCAATCTCTAAGGAAAACTTATCATTGGTCACACATGGTATTGACGTTGGATAGCCACTTGACAGTCACATGTTAGCCCTCTGGATCAAAATCATGATGTGTATACCTAGTGCCACGAACATGGCTTTTAAATGCCAACTTTAAACCCTTATGTGAACCCTTAAAAACTTAGTAAAAAGAACTTGTCAATCAAGATCTCACGCCCACAATTGTGCTTAGCTGTGAGTGCTACTCTTAGCTTGACGTGGAGGAGGAGGAGGCTAGAGACATGCTCCCCTCGGAATGTGCACTTCAAGAAAACCTCCCATGCATGATTCATCAACGATAAGGGTAGGCTACCCCGAAGGTGAACGTACCCCTACGTTTGAAAGTTGAGGCAGCACAACAAAGGGTTATGCCTTAATAACATAAGTTAAACTTGCACCAGTAGAAGAATAATAATGAACCCAAGAACTCTCACTACATATCTTACTTAATATATGTGATAGAGTCCCCATGTTTTTCTGTTTTGTAAAGTGGGCAAACATAAAATATCATTCCAAATAGAAATATATTGAGTTTAACCTAACGACCCATCAACCCTTAAACCCTAGGGCAACACTGAGGTTAGGTCAACCCTAGGCAACACTGAGGTTAGGTCAACCCTAGGTTAACATGCTAAACTCATTAAAACTAATTAATAACCCAATTGAGACATAAAAAATGAGGGTAAAAATTTTTTAATGAAAGTGCTAGCTTTGCTTAAAGTTTCATGTAAATACTTAATAATACTCAAATGAATCATCACTAGATACCCACATGCACTAAGTGGGCATGTTTCCTCAACACTTAAAACTTGTTAACATAGTTCGGTAGGTAACAACAGTTAATGTCCAAATTAAAGAGGAATCGTAATAACATTGAGCTTGCAAAGTACAATATAAAGTTGCATGATTGGTTCTTAACTGCTTTATAATGTTCTCCATCATGTCATATTGTAGGCTACGATAACTCATATAGTTGAAAAATCTTCTATAGACAGAAACCTAAAAACATCTTACACAACCATGATTGTCAGAACCATCTTGTTAAAAAACAAATGAGAATCATAACATTATCTTACCGTAAAGATGCGAAGAACATTCTTATTTTCCAAATCTTAGGTACAATAATCAATTAATTTATAAACAACAAAAATATAACATTTTACCACACGGCATCTTTTCAATTTCATATAAAGTAAATTGTCAACCTATAAACCAACCAGTACTTGCAAAGAACAAACATAAAAATTATTTAATCACACTCTTCAGTCAATTTCTTAAATGGTAGCTATAAGAATCAAATTAAGTGAATGACATTATGGAATAAATAAATAAATAAATTACATATAAAGCCGTTGCAATGCATAATGCAAACAAAAACATAGATTTAAGGCTATAACCTTGGAAAATATCTTTTTTTTTCAAATCCAAATGAACTTTTGACATATACTGTTTACTTCATTAATCCAAATGGTTCATGGTGAGATGACGTGATGTGGCATCTCACTTCATAAACTAACTCATCCTTAAAGTGAGATGGCTCTTTGTTCCGTGAACAAATTGAGTCACAAAGTGAGCAATAAAGAAAAGGATATGTATGCATGCATGCATGAGTATTCTACATGGCATGATGGCCATGCATGCATACATCATACCATGCATGCATAGTAACGTGACATTGCATTTAAATGATGACTTAACACTTCTTCAAAAATGCCGTTGTGCATAAAATCTATAATGCGACTTTTTGCATTTCATAAATCCCTTAAAATACTCAAAATAACTAATTGCATTCATCATTCCCATAATCTAAAGAATGTTTATCCTAATGAACCAACTAAGTGTATATGAAAGAAAGAGAAATAACAATTCCATGTAAACATACAAAAATAAAATTTTCACCTTAATCAATGAATAACAAAGCCATCCCTAGAACCTAGATATATACATCACATATATTTGACACATACACGCTTCCTTAACCATACTAAACTTAACTTCTATTAGCCGAATTATGAATTTGATACGTCTTATATTAATATTAATAACCTTGGTACACAGGTGTGCATGCATACACACATATAGACACACACACACAAAAAAAGAGAAACTACTGAAAAAAAATAATTAATGGCATCTTTGATAGTGTGAAGAGCTGGTCATTATATTAATTAATAACCTATATTGAAAACAACAATTTATGTCTATATATACTATATCACTTAAAGATATATTTAAGCATCACCCATTAACATTTAATTAACACATCATATATATATATATGTATGGATACACTCACATGTTTTATATACATAGGTTTTACATTGTATGTGTATGTGTGTACAATAAATGGTTCATGATGCTAGACAACAACTTTTCATCTTGTGTTATATCAAAAGTTTTGTTATAATTAACTTGAATGAATGAAAATTATTTTCTTAGATTTTTAGAAAGACATCCTCCAAAGAACTAATTAAATGCGAAATAAGATCTTTAATTTCTCAACCACGCCATTTAAAAATTATATAGATGAAAACTCTATCCATGCTATTTACAAAAATTTAAGTTTTGAGTTGTTTTACATGAATTTAGGATAATATTTTTATAAGAGTTTAAAAATAAACATTTGCACATTTTAAATATTTAAATATTCTGCATTTGCTTAAATATGTCTTAGTAGTATATAAATAAAAATCATATCATATCATTAAAGAGATTAAAAAAAGCAATAATAAAGTGATAATTCATAAGAGAAACCCACAAATGAATTTATAACAACACTAACAGTATTATTGTTAATTTAAATTTTTAAATACAATTTAATTTTAAAGCAGTGGGATCTATTTTAAAATCAGCAAATTTGATATTTGGGTCAAACTTATTCTCCTTTATTACTTTAAGAGCACTATTTAGATAGTATATGCTATTTATATTTAAATGAGATAAACTAATTTTCATTTAAATACTTTATCCATTTATTATTATAATATTTTTTTAACTGATTTAATTATTCATATAAAATTCTTTAATTTATTTATTTGATAATTTAGCTTAATTTTTATACCATAGTATGTTTGATTCAAGGGAGGATATATTCTAGTGTGCAAATAGTCTAATTGTTGATTAAAATAATGAACTAATTTGGACCATTGGTGGCATATATCTAGCCCCCAGTGTTATGAAAAGACCATGATAATAACTTGGTAATAATTGTTACCAAATATGAAATAATGCCAATGTTAAGACATAAACACCACTCTATTAATGGTAAAGGCTGTAAATCCTTTTAGTTGTTTGTGCTGGGAATAACTCGTTGGCTATAGTGAAAACTTTAGACCAGGTATGAAAGTATAGAAGTATAAACATGTGTATTCTTTACTAAAAAGACAAGATTGGAGCTGAGGTTAATTGATTTGGATAGTATTTTATTTTTTGTGTGTATAATATTTATGTAGTCTTATATATTCTATTAGGCAACGTTTGTATAAAATAGAAATCCAAATTTAAACAATAAAATTCATAAAATCCATAACCAGAATAAGAAACAATAAATTCATAAAATCCATAATCAAATAAGAAAAAGAAACTAAAATTCCATGGTATCACATATAAATTTGTTGAGGTATTAAAAATATGATAAAAAACTGGTACATGCACATACCTACAGACATGCCTACAAATTTTTTCTTTGCACATGCCTGCAGATTTTCCTTGGCAACTTCTACTACACAAGCTATCATGGCCTCAAGAGCATGGTGAAGACACTTAGAAGGTGGAAGAGCGACTTCATTATCCACAAGGCTTTTTCTAATGCAATACTTCTCTGCTTTAGGTGGTAAGCTAAAAGGTTTGACATTAGTTGCTTTCTCACCTACAGAATGATAGAATTGAGATACTTTAATTTCATATTGAACACTTTATTTATAATATAGTAGGAATAGAATATATCCAACATATGTATATATAAAGTTACTCAACTTCACAAGCTCCATGTAGTACGTAAGTGAGAATTGCAGTTTTTTCCTTTTGACTTTCCGTAACCTTCTACATAGTATTCCTGGGAGACATGATATTAATATATCTTTTACTTGAATAGTCAACAATGCACGTACCTCCTTCTTGGCATTGGCTATGGCTCTCTTCACAATTGTCCTGTTAATGTCTAGATCATGCATGATGGGAGATACTTCAAGATCTCCCCTTAGGCTCATGTGAATTTGGAGTGAACATGTTTATTAAATAACTATGTATTTTTGTATTATTGATGTACATATAAAGCACATATATAAATATAAATTATATTATGTATGCATGTCTTTGCCTCTTTAGGAAATGCTTGAGGCATGGAGGTTTTGACAATGATTATTTGTTCCTCTTCTTATAGCAAATGCTTGCAAGAACAGCATGAGTAAAACCAACAATAAGCTTCTTGGACTTTGTAGGAGTTTTGGAGCCCTGCTTTATCCCCATTTCCATATTTGATGCACACAAAGGAATACTACCATCATCTCTCATTGAAGAACTCAAAGAGTCAAAAGAGTCAAAAGGTTCCATTTTTTATGCGGGTATGAACCTTCTCTACTATAACAATCCCCTTAGATCATGTTTCATCCCCAAAATCCCATCCCCTGACTCCCCACTCGATATCAGTGACCCTCATCCCATATCAAAGTCATCTATTTCAGATGCAACTCCTCATTTGAATTTACCTTCTATTTGGCTACCTAAAGGCAGCAAGAGTGCATTTCTAGTGTGGTTTTTGGACAAGCTTCCTTAGTGAACTTTGAGATCTTTGAATGATGGCAAAGCCTCTAACAAAAAAATGTCAATTTCAGATACAAATGGTCATGATTATAAATAGAAAGAATCTCTTGAGACACTTCCATATGTTTTGTTCCAAAAATTACAACAATTAGACGGGTTGGATTGTAAATTTGCCCAAACGCCCTCTTGCTTGCTTACCTACAAAACACCTTTACATTAGTGGTTTAAAAAAAAATAAAAATTAGTGCATGGTGAATAAGGGGAAATTTGAAACATACATGAACCATGCATGAAAACTTTTGACTTTAGCAAGTACCAAATCTCTAACATTCCATTGTTGAGCAAAAGCAATAGCAACAACAACATATGAATTTCTTCCTATTTCTTCCACTATCCCTAGAATTCTCCAAAATTCCTGACAAAGGAGTCAAGCCATCGTTAGCACCTCACCTGTGGAGCTCCTCAATTGCACCCTATCTATCTATATATTACCATAAGACCAAGGATCTTTGGGAATCATATATGGGAATTGAGAATATGTGGGAATCAAGGTGGGAATTGTGGGAATCTAAGGTGGAAATTATGGGAATTTCAAGTAAAGTTCAAAAGCTATTACTAATTAGTAAAACTCTGTTGTATAGGAATTATTTCTTAAAATTTGTTCACAAATCACAATCAAAGGCAACTTGGGATATGTCCCAAACACTTAGGTGGTTGAACACGCACATTCTTCCAGGAAATATTCTCAGTAAACTTGAAGTTATCAACCACCTTGAATTCACCATTAAGAACTCGGTATAGAGTCCTGTAGTTAAATGTTTCAGTATGTTTCGGCTAAAGTAATATCTCTCTCTCTATATTATATATCCTAAATATGGATATACTTTTCATGCTATATCATACCTTATATGGAAAGAATCAATGGTACTATCATATCTTAACAAAGCCTCTTGAAGTGAACTCCTATCATCCTATGAGTCCATTGATAATAACTATATTAAACAATGTCATAAATATTTAAGTGATACATGAAAATATTGAACTTCAACAAGGAATAAAAATTGACGTCTTAAGATCCTTGCAGAAATCTATAAGGGATTATTCTTGCTCCCTCTTTCCAGGCGCCATCTCTTAAATGCCACATCACCCACCACCTCTTTGTGTTTAGTAATTCTATATACACACATTGTACATATATATGTAATACATGAATCATATATGCATGCTAGTTTACTATCACATGTAAAGAATGCAAGAGAAACAACAATAAACAAAGTAGTGCATTGAAAGAGAGATTGTATTAGGGTCACCGAGAACGCATCTTGGAACAGTTCATGTGGACCGGCCATACTAGGACGGCATCTCAAAACGTTGGGAGGGACAGTATGACCCATAGAATAAAAATCTTAAATCCTAAACTAGTCCATATGTGGCCAATGGCCATGGCCTATGGCACATTACTATCCCGTGAGGTACGGTGGTACTTAGTAGTAATAATAAAATCCTAACTGTCGCTGGACCTTTCGATGGTTAAGACTATGATTAATGAGTACACACATTTATATACACACACGCAAAAATAATTATCTTATTTTAACAAAGCCTCATGAAGTGAACTCATTCCAAGTTTAAATGAAATCAGTGGAATTTATTATTATCTACTTCAAATTGAGTCAACTATTCATTAATATATAACTTTAAAATAATGCAGGTTGAACTATACACTTGATTTATATGAATGTGGATCTTAGGATGTATGAGAATCTTCTACATTTTGACGTGAGAAAAAGTTAAAGTGTTTGTTACTTGCTACCACATACGCATGGATTTGGTGCGGGTGGCACAACAAAGCTCCTACTCATGGACCTAAATCTGATTGCCCATGTCAAATGTGTTGCATGACAGTAGGGGAGTGTGTGGCTCCATTCTGGAGGATGTCTGAGGTTGTTGAGCGAGCTCTTTGCTTATTAGGTGAAGGACATGATAGGCATAGATGGTGTCTCAATGTCAGCAATGTGAACCTGATTTTCTAACTATATGTACCAGGGATTTGAAGCTTCTCATTGATGCTAGGGTCACATATAAACAATACAATAGGGTTCTTCTTCAACCTACATATATACACAAGGCTCTCAAACTAGAGGAGCATGTCAGACTAGGTTTGGAACTTTTGAATGAGTTCATTGGCACACTCAAGACTTATATTTCACATTGCCATGTTGCAAAGTGGTAAGATGAGCAATACCGTTTGTTGCTTAAGAACCTTGTTTGTGATTGTATATTATTACTATTACATTGTGGGGAAAAAAATTCTCATCAAAGCATGCATTGGTCTAAAGAACAAATATAAATTTTTATTATAGTCACTTAAATATTAGATAGCCTTCGTAGGAAACCAAGTAAAGAATAAATTAATGTTTTTTCTCAGATTTTTAACACATAATAATGTGTGGTTTTCAAGTGGCATCAACATTTTATAAAATAATATTAAATATTCTACAAGAATCTAAACACAAGGTTTAGAGTTCTACCCTAAGTCCTTTAAAATCACTATATTTTGTTGAACCTTAAAGAATAATCCAAATAAATTTTAATATCGTATCCAAAGACACTTATAACTTTAACCTAATTAAAAAGACATGTTTTACACATATCCTATAACATAGTTAAAGCATCATAAGAAATATCAGAGAGGGCGACCTTCACAATTAACTGTTAAGGTTTGAGTGGCTAATTTATACCTTAGAGTTAGGACACTTAAGATTTTCTTAAATGTTAGTGCAAAACAAATTTACATAATTTTTTGAAGTATGTTATTAAATTTAAGTTATGTTAGAAATGAGTGGGAAACATGCCTATTCAACTCATCCATCTATATGTATATATACACAACTATATGTACATATGCATATCCATTTTAAAAATTAAGCCATGCTAACCAATGTCAAACTATATAAATGCTAACATAAAACACAGACATCTACATGTATACATGGATACATATACACTGCTACATGTATTAGATCACGTTGAGTCCCCAAACTCTGCAAATATACACACACATATGTATATATACGTTTTCCTATATGAATAAATACTTGCACCATGCACATGGCATGTGTCCTGTTTAGCTATAAATCGTGTTAATCAATAATAAGCTACATTAATAAATGGACAACTATATAAATATAGAACATGCACATGCACGCTAGTATGATTAAGGAAGCATGTATATGTGTCATTTTGTGATTTAAGACCAATATGTTGTTCATTAATTAAGAAGAAATTTTCTTTCTATGTTATGTGGAATTATTATCTCTTTTTCTGTCTTTTCTCTCACACACATGAGTTCATTAGGATTCTCTAGTGAAAATTTAAAAGATTGTAGGAACAACAAATGCAATTGGTTTAGTTTGAGCACTCAAATGGATTGTGGTAAGTACACAATGATTTTATTAAAACATCATGAATTAAATCTAAAAGCTAATAATCTGTGTATTTTATTGCAACAAATATTTTGAACCATCATGCCTAATTGGATTCAAAATCTCTCACAATTTGTAGCATTACTCTTTTTCTTAAGAGTAACTCTCTCTCTCTCTCTCTCTCTCACACACACACACACACACACACAACCAACAACACACACACACACACAATTATGTGTGTTCCCTCAAATACATATACACATACAAAGCCACAGTACAACTATAAAAGAATATATTGAGATAGTGATTGTACAATAGCAACAGCGTATTAATATGATAAAATAGAACTATTGTATTATCACATACATTACAATTATTACGTAATCAAAGAATAGCATATTAATGGAATAATATATATGTCGCGTAAGTCTCTCTCGTACATACATACATAGTAGGAGATATAATGATAATACAATCGAAAAGAATGTGTATAAACTATGTTCCCTTTACAAGTGAAATCTTACTGCTCATCTGCTGGTTTTGGCCCATCCGCAACTGGAGGTATTGCATCCACTTTGTAACTTACTATCTGCAAGACAAATAAATAACATTTATAACTAAAATAACAAAAAATGATTACATATTACTGTAATTTGACATATAATATGTACCAATTACACATAATTAGCCATTATTAACTTACCTTTTTATAAAACATTGAATAAGAATTGTCCCAAACAAGCTTGTAAGATCCTACACCTGGCGAGTAGAAGCTCCCCTGAAGTACAATACATAACCATCAAAAAATCATTTTATATACTATATGTTGTGCTTTGTGTGTGTGTGTATGTGTGTGTGAGAGAGAGAGAGAGAGCCGAGGGCGATATATGAACCTGATGAGAGCTGTATCGTTGATATGGAAGTATCGGCTGCAAAATAAGAACAAAAAGGTTGAATGATTCATTTAAAATGATTAAATAATCATTTTACCGTTTTTGTTCCCATTGTGTTTATGTACTCTACACTGAAGCCAACGTCCTATAAGAAAAGAAAAGTAAAACTAAATTTCAAAAATGCAGATGTACATACATATCGTATCTCTCTCTCTCTCTCTCTCTCTCTCTCTCTCACACACACACACACACACACGTGATTTACCTTTCCCGATATCAGACGGAAATCCCACGCTACATATGACCCTTCGCTATCCACGGGCAATATGACCTGAAATGAATGTTTATAATATATATAGAAACACATACAAAGATAGATACTCACACATACGGACACAGATTACCTCGTGAGTTTTTCCTGTAGCAATCACCGTCTCCTTAAAATCGTTTACCAAACTTCTGTGAATTAAGAAGAGTTTATGGATGTGTATCTTACTGCTTAACAGGATTACTTACTTTTCCACCGATCCCGCTTCTTCAGCAGATATCAAGAAAGGTGAATTCTCAAATACATTACTGAATAACAGTAATAATGTAAGAATGATGATGGAAGTACTATATTTTGTTTATGATAATAATGCCATATTTGTATTAGGCGTGCGTAAGCGTAGTATTTCACTTATATACTTACGTGATGAAGTTTAAAAACCGCTTTATTTCCGACGAATAAACCATAATGGATTCTTCCAATAAATTAATCCGCTCGTTTTGAACACTGCATACATAAGAAATAAATACATGACATATAAGTAAGTATGCACAACCTACATATCAGATTACCTGTTATATCTTATATATGTATAATGAAAAGTGAATTATATATACCTTGGATCAAAGGTTTTCCAGAATAGCTCCAAGAAAATACGAATGTGTAAACTGAGGTGAGTGAGCTCATAAAGATGGGGACCATAACGCTGTCTTTGTTCTTCCATTGGTCTTTCAAATGCAAAAGTCAGTTTTGAGAGGAGAGAGAGGAGAGGAGAGGGAGGGACAGACAGACAGACCCGTTATGATCGTTGATTTGTTGCACAAAATCAAGTAGCACCTGCACAATGTAAATACTTTCCATATAAACAACAAAATGTATATAAACACAAATATATAGCTCATGTTTTAGCTTTTGCACCTGAGGTACGCCAACAAGGAACCTTATTAATGTTTTATAAACACCGTTGGCTGATCCCAGCATTGCTAGCTGATTACGCCTGCAAAATAGTGATATATCAATTGTATCTTTTTAACTTATACCAATATGATATACATCTATATACGTGTGCAATATAGATGTGTGAAATATGGTTTAAAACCGTTATCTGCATGTACAATCGATATGTATATATACCTATCCATTTGTTGTCTCCACAATAGAGCATATTTATTATGGATGCTGCCTCCAGAATTTAATAGAGCCTCTACCTGATAATAATAAAATAAAATATTTCGTGGGCTTTACAATGTGTTAAACAACAAAAAAAAAATAATAATAATATAATATATAGGAGTATTAAGAATAATAATATGATAATAAATCTCTCATACCTCTCCTTGCCGTTTTCTCTCTGAACGATCACGTTGCTGCTTTATGAGAGTAGCTCTAAAGTCTTGCGGCATGTAAGTAAGAACTACAAATAATAAAACAAAAAGACTATAATACGGATCTTTGAATAATTCAACTAACTAACACACATCACGGTAGCACTTACTCATGCTGAACACCTTCTCAGAGCTAGTATATTGATAATATTCAATTTTCTTTAACGCAGCTTGAAGCTCAGACGTTAATCTGTCAAGTTTATCAGTTATAAGATCTAATGTTGCACCATCCTGTTCCTTTAGCTGTAAAACCAAACAGTATCAATGTTTAATGTATACTAAACACACACCCACACACACACGTGTGTGTGTTTTACTAGACGTGTCAAAGACAGAGTCAATTCGTCTCAACAAGCCGATAACGACGAATAACTAATTTATTACTATTTGCGAACTACTAAGACAGCAATAATATACATTGGCTTTATCGCAGAACACGTATATTGATTTTGTATATAAATATATATATATTAACAGCGAATGTGATGTATAAATCTATTAATTAATGAGCTTAATACATGTTTAATGCATACCTTTGTAGGCCACCGCTCTCTATCGAGTAAGAACAACATCTCTTCGATCTGCTCCCTATTCTTCCAAAAGTTCTGATCAATCTTATGGGGAGCCTCAAATGATAAGTTGGAGATCACATCCTTTCCTGTTAAAACAAAACTGAAAACCCAACATACACGAAATCTGATCTCATTTCGATAGAGATTCATATATCAATACCCGCAAAGACAAGAAAAATATGAAATTTACTCATCAATACACACAAAAGAAACATAGAAAACACGAATCAAGCTAAAAACGTGAAGTCTGACCTGTTTCTTGTAGAAACTGCTCGTTCATGACCCGATTGTGTGCCTGAAGCTGCAAATCGGCCGAAGAAACACCTGGAGAGAGCGGATCAAAGGGAAATCGATCATAAAATCTGGACAAGAACTCGCGAGTGATTGGGACGAGTCCCTCTGTAGACGCCATGCTCTGCTTCACAAACCCTAGTTCTTCCTTTTCAACGTAATAATGTATATGTATTTTATATTATAAATTTACATTTATATCAAATAATAATAAGTTTAATAAAATTTAAAATTTGTTATCATAATATTTATTTTAAAAGTTTACATTCAAAATTTTAAATATAGATTTATAGAATTTAAAATCAAAAATAATTATAAGTGGGTGTGAGTGAGCCTATTAACGGTTATAAATAACACTGTTAAATTGAATTTAAGGTCTATGTTATTCGTTACCACAAACTGGATTTGCGGTTTAGGGTTATTAATGTTTAAACCTTAAACATAAAGTCTCGTACAGTAGTAGTCAAACGTATACATGTAAGACAATAAGATCGTATATGTACCGTATATACCTGAATACACGTACAGTTGTACGTGTATATAGCTGGATATATACAAGGGTAAAGCTCCCTAATCAACGGTGAATCTGGTATAAAAATATCCTGGCCGTCCAAGTGTTAACACTGTAACATGGTGCAAGGAGTTTCTAGCAGTTTCGCCATACTTGTACAAGAGGCGGGGAGAGAGAGAGAGAAGGAGAGAGAGAGGGCGGGGAGAGAGGGGGGAGAGAGAGAGAGGGGGGGAGAGAGAGAGAGAGGGAAGGAGAGACGGAGATATAGGGAGAGAGAGAGAATGGCAGCTGGTCGTGATATTTCCCGCAGGTTTGCGTCTTTTTATACTTCTTCTTTTAGTTATGATCCCAAGGATCCTTACAAGGAAAGTAAGGCGTTTTATGTGGCTATATATGGTGTTCTCGGTGGAATGACATTGCTTGCTGCTAAGTGGTGGAAGCGTGGCACACATGTTACAATTACACACAATGGACACGGAAGCTAGAATGATATTTATAAATTTATTTAATGTATTAAGGTTTTATTTAATTTATTTATAAAGTTCTGTTTGTTGATTTTTAAAAAATATTGTTAATTTTATTAGAAAAATTTAATAAAATTTATGAATTTTAAAATTGACGTTACGTATGAAGACCATTTCACAACAAGAAAAAAACACTCTAAAAAATTACTAAAACCCTGGTTACTTAATCATGTATACTTCTAGATATTCCAAAATGGAAAAGTATATTTTAATTAAAACACGGTATATTAAACTGTATATGTGTCTATGTGCGTGTGAGCATGTATACGTGTGTTTATTAATAACTACAGAAATTTAAAGATATAAAATTTCGATGTGCCCGATTTTCAAGTTAATAATTCCAAATATAATATTAAATTTAAAATTAAGGTGTATTTAACTCCAAAATAACTTAAACATATACATGATCTGATATATTTTTTAGTTGTTAACTGTTGATATACTTTTTTATATTTGATAATTTTATTAAAAAAAGGTAAAGCACCTCTTTTAGTTTTATGGAAAATTATATTTGCATATGATTAATAATATATTTAATTTATAGCAAAAACTTGAAGAAATAGATGAAATTTATAATTGGGCATTAGTATCATAAATACTATAATAAAAAAATGTTAGTAGATGCCATATAACTATATTATATTACAATGTATAACATTTTCTTTACTACGCATATCTTTGTACACACACATGTGTTATATATATGTGTGTGTGGGTGGGTGTGTGTTTCAAAGGTATATACATTTATGTGTATATAGGTATGTCTGAATTTACATCTCCTTACATATTTGAAATATTATTTGCTACTTTAATATGATTTGTTTTATGTTTAATTTTTAGTTTTAGTTGATTTGCAAAGTAGAAATGTTAAGTAAAAACATATATAATTATGTTTTTTTAGAAAAAATCTTAAAATTTTCTACCTCATCAATGCAACACCAGTTTAGGTTTTTAAGGTATATACATAATACATATATGACTCTTGTACACTGTTAGACACATCCTCACACCTGTGTGTATATATATGTCAATAAAAAGAGAGATAGATCTTAATACCTCTTATTAAACATTCACGATCTAACATTAAATAATTCTGAAAAAGATTATATTACATATAAAATAATAATTTCTTATTAAGCTTTATGTATTTATAGCTTACATCCATTAATGAAAACAAAAATAGCTTATCATATTAAGAATTAAGAAATTAATAATCAGTTAATATCTTTATACATCCACTTTTCATTAAGATAATAAATAATAAATAGAACAATTTTGGATATTATAAACATAGAGTTTAAATTAGTTGAAATTAATTTATATTCATTTTTCTTAGTTATATTAATTAATTAATAAATTTATAATAATTAATTAAATATATATTTTATTTATAGCAGATTTGAAAATGAAGTTTGTTAAGTGGACATAAATTTATCACTATTATTATATTGTGATGTTTTTGTTTCATTAGACGTAGGAGTTAAAACAACTAAATCATTTCCATTTGTAAGTTTAAATATATTTTAAATTTTAATTTTGAAGCGTATCAAGTTTTAAAGTTTCAAGCATATATACTTATGAAAACTTGCAAATATATATATATATATATGTAACCAAGCCAGTATTTACACATATATTAATTTGTGATTTAAATGGTATATTATCATTTTTATTAATTGTCATTTATACTAAGAAGGTTATCATTGACTTAGAATGGAAATTTTATTCTACAAGCTGAATATAGAGACCGAGGTTTAAATGATGGCTCTTTCGAATTGGCATTGTTAGAGTTATATTTAACCACATAAGAGTTTTTAGTTATGTTTCTTTATTTTAGGCATGTAATAAAAAAACAAATATAAAAACAAACAAGAATTAAGGGCTACAACCGTAATATGTTGTTAGAGGAAGAACATGCATTTGACATTATAAGCAGAATATGACCTATACAAAAGTTATCATAACGCCAACGAAGAGATTGTGAAACTAATTACATAATGCTTAGTAGAAGTTACTATAACTGCATGTTATAGCCAAATGTTAATCCACGGCTTTGATCAAAGGTTGATCGTGAATGATCTCATGCTTAAACTAATCATGTTTTAGGGAGGCCCTAATTAGGAAGATCCTAATTTTGAATAGCAACAACAACTTTTGGGAGTGGAGTTCAACTTGTTGTAGCTTGGGGGTGAGCTAGTGTGTTATTAAGGTTGGGTGGTGAGTTAGGCAGCATCTAGATATGGTGTTGTAGGAGTGTAACAGCTTGGTATTAGAGCCAAGGTTTAAGATAACCTTGCTTTATTGTGTTGAGTGGATGTCATGTTCGATTATGTGCCTAATCCAAAGCATTGGTGGGAGATTCGTGGAACTGATGAGGATGCACTTGTGTGGGATCGAGTAACTCTTATAAAGAACTACAAACCCTCTTTCGTATGCAAGTGGACTATGATGCTGAGTATCAAGAGGAGTTCGGAAGGATTGGAGATAATCTCTATACTTTAAGAGATGAGCTAAGAGAGATTAAGGAGGTCCTCAAGTGTGGGAGGAGTCGGGAGCAAAGCTTAGATGAAACACGATGCTCTAAGAGTAATGATCGTCATCATGTGAGTAGAGATGAGCAACAGTTCTTTGAGTAGAAGCCTCTTCTTCCTGAATTTGATGGCTGTGGCAAGGCAGATCAACACATCTCGTAATTGAGCAAAGTGGACAAACTACTAAAGATTACTCATCAGCATGATGAGAACAAGCTCCTAGTTGCATCCTTGGCATTGAAGGAGAGGTGGACTCATGATGGAATCGTGTGAAGGAATCTTTGACTACATGGACTCACTTCATGTATGCTTTCAAGGAGTATGCACCTACATACAACGCACATGATACTCGTCTCAAGCTTAGAGATTTCAAGCAAGGAAATCTCTCACTTGGAAAACTATATTGCAGGATGAGAACATTGATCGTTTGCAACTCTGAGATGTCATTCACTTTTTAGTGTGACTATTTCATTGACAAACTCAGGAGTGCCCAATTGGTGAATGCATTGGAGAGTTGGAAGAAAGAGTTTAAGACTCTTGATGAGGTAGTGGAGAGGCACGTGTGGCTACTACATGAATGGAAAGGAGTGCATTAGCAACTGGAAAGCTAAAGGTTTGGGAGGCTTTAAGACTAAGGAGTCTCAAACCAAGTTCTAGAAGGGGTATAACAATGATGCTAAGAGTTCCAAGCATCATAGAGGTAGTAAGAAGTACGAGAAGGACAAAGATCACAAGAGTCTTCGCAATCGTGGATGCTTTGAGTGTAATGAATTAAATCATTACATCAAAGATTGTCATGTCTTCAAAATTAGGAAAGCCAAGAATGAGAAGCATGTGAAAGAGATGGGACAAGAGGAAGCAACTTCAAAGAATCATAAAACTCTAAGCTCCAATGTGTTATCTATGGTAGCTAGAGAGCTGAGTTGTGTGCTTGGGAACACTATTGCAGTTGTCTCTGAGGCTAATCTTGGCAATCTAATTCACTTTGAAGGAACAGTCAATAGAGTTCCAGTGTTAGTCCTATTTGATCATGGTAGTAGTGATGAGTTCATTTCTTCGATGCTGGTAAAGAGATTGAACTTGCTAATTAAGAGGACTGATCCATATATGATGGAAGGAGCTACTACCTCATCACAAGAGCAAAGTGCTTGTGTAGAGCTTACATTAGAAGTTGGAGAAGTGTCCTTTAGGAAGCAATTCTTTTTAGCGAAGCTAAGACTTATGATCTCATCCTTGGGATGACTTGGATGGAGAAGTACAATCCACGGCCTAATTAAACTAAAAAGGAGGTAAAGGTGACTTTGAGTGGAAAGAGTCACATCCTTAAAGGAGTTGGTTACGAGCATTTCTAAGCTTCTATAGGCTACTACTTTGAAGAATTCAATGCGCATTTAGAGGTTATTGAGTGATGAATTTTACTATGTCCACTTTAAGGAAGTTAATTCTACCAATGTGAGGGACGGGTTGACCATCGGGTCACTGTTCACCGATCAACGGTCAATGGTCCATGGTTTGACTGAGGTGGATGTCTAGTCAACTCTTGTTCAAGAGGTGTTGGGGGAGTTCAAGAATGTCTTTCCCTCTCATCTTCCTGCAAGACTGCCACCATTTCGTGATGTGGACCATGAGATAAAGCTTGAGCATGGTGCTAAGCCAATTTTAAGGAGTCCATATCGTTTGAGCTTCTTGGAGGAGCTGGAGGCAAAGAAGCAAGTGAAAGAGCTAATGGCACAAGGGTTTATTCAACCTAGCAAGTCATCTTATGGAGCTTCGGTGCTCCTTGTGCAGAAGAAGAACATATCGATAAGGGTGTGTATCGATTACCGTGCCTTAAACAAGGTGAATGTGAAGAATAAGTTCCCTATGCCAAGAACTAACAATTTATTTGATTGGCTTGCATGGGCAAGGTGGTTTACCAAAATTGATTTACGGAGCAGGTACCATCAGATTGCTGTGAGAGAGCAGGACGTTTCTAAAACAACATTCAAAACCTAGCATGGTCATTTTGAGTTTCTTGTTATGCCGTTTGGTATGACGAACGCCCTTGCGATGCTGTCATAGTTCTAACCTAGTGGGTTGACTACCTGGTTAAAAATTGTGGAATATGTGAGCAAAAAAGACTCAAGCGTAACTGGGTCATCATGACTAGGGGCCCTCTCATAAACATCAATTAACCCTTTGCCTAGTTGACTTAAGGGGAGAGGGAAAGGTTATGACAGACGTTCATGCAGTTAATGAATTTCATTTTTGCCGAGTATATCGATCGTTTTCTTAAAGTTTTTCTTAAATGATATTCTCATCTATAGTAGAACTTTAGAGGAGCATGTGGAGCATCTATGTCTAGTGCTATAAACTCTTTGGGAGAAGAAACTATATGTTAAGCTCTCAAAATGTGAGTTTGCTAAAGAGGAAGTGGAGTACCTCAGGCATATTGTTTCTAAGGATGATGTTGCTCCTGATCCTAAGAAGGTAGATGCGATGTGCAAGAGCTCAGGAGTTTTATGGGCTTGATTAATTACTATCGTCGATTCATTCAAGGCTTCAGTCGTTTAGATCTTCCTTTGACATCATTAATGAAGAAGAATGCTGTGTTTGAGTGGTCTGCAAGGCAAAGTGCAGCATATGAAGCTTTGAAGACTACGTTGACAACAACACTAGTATTAGCTATTGTTAATGAGAACGAGTCTTATGAAGTATACATAGATGTGTGTGCTATGCCATTGGAGGAGTTCTTATGCAAGCTGGTCAAGTCATTGCTTTTGAGAGTCGAGAACTAAATGATACGAAGTGTCGGTACTCAACTTATGATCAAGAATTGATGGCTATAGTGCATGCCATGCACACCTGGAGGCACTATTTACATAATGGGCATCCCTTGAAAGTGTTTAATGATCACAAACCTTTGAGGCATTTATTAGATTATAAGGATCTAAATGCTAGGCAGGCTCATTGGTCAGTGTTTTTACACAAGTTTTCAGGACTTATGACTGTCCATTATAAGGAGGGGAAGGAGAATTTGGTTGTAGATGCTCTTTCCCGTATCAGACAATTGAATGTTATTGGAAGGATAAAAAGAAGTTTAGTTTCTTTGATTCGCGAAGCACAAGCTATGGATCTAGCTTGTCAGCAACATCTCAGCAATTTGGTGGAGCTTTATGCTGAGCAGAATGATTTATTACTATACAAGCAACATCTGGTAGTGCCTAAGACAACAGAGCTTATAGCAGCATTCATGCAAGAGATGCATGATAGTCCATTTGCTAAACATGGAGGAAAGGACAAGACGTATGACTTGGTGAAACGTCGATTCTTCTAGCTTAACATGAAGAAGGACATTGTGGAATATGTTCACACTTGTGCAAGTGCTAGTTGGTTGAGGCCGAGAGAATGGCTCAGCCTGGACTGCTGATGCCTTTAGAAGTGCCTCAAGGAAGATGAGAGAGTATCTCTATGGATTTTATTACACATCTTCTAAGGACATTGCGTTGCAATGAGCAAGTGTGGGTCATTATGGATCACTTGAGCAAGTATGCTAAGTTTATTCCTTTGAAGAAGAATGTAACCGCGAAGGAGCTTGCATTGGAGTATCTAATGCAGGTGTATCCTGAGCATGGGATGTTAGAGAACATGGTTAGTGACCGAGACAGCAAGTTCATTTCAGCATTTTGGGTGAAGTTCTATAGAGGACTCGGCACTCATGTGAACTTTAGTAGTGGAAATCACCTGTAGTTAGATGGCCAGACTAAGTGTGTGAACTAGGTTCTAAAGGATATGTTAAGAACCTGTGGCTGAGAAGCAAGGACAATGGGACAAGTTCTTGGTTGAGTTTGCCTACAATAACAGTAAGCATAGGTCTCTGAAATGTAGTCCGTTCTATGCTTACAAAGGTAGACATCCTCAATTTCCAGCAGATGTTGGAATACGTTGGGAAGTGGTGAGCTATGGAGAATGGACGAGATACTTCTGATGTGCTAGAAGAATTTGCTTAAGGCAAGGGACCAAGCTAAAAGGTTAGCTAATGAGAAGTGCACTTATAAACAGTTAAATGTAGGAGACAAAGTGTTTGTGCAAGTTAGTTTGCTTCCTCATTGAAGCATAGTTCTCTACAACTATTGCAAACTAGGAAGTGTGAGAAGCTAAGTCCTTGATATGTTGGTCCATACGAGATCATTAAGAATATCAATGTTATGGTTTACAAGTTGAGGCTACCTGAGGGAGTGCAACTACATCTTGTGTTTTCATGTGAGTCAAATAAAGAGGGCCCTTGTAATGCAAAAGTACTAATACACTCACTTGAAAAGTCAGAGGAGTTTGACCAAGAGGATGTTTAAAACAACTAGTGTACACAATTTGTCCTTGAGGACAAGAACTTCTTCCAAAGGGAAAGTAATGTTACAATTCGACGTTGGTCCATAGTCTTAATCAAAGGTTGATTGTGAATAATCTCATGTTTTAGGGAGGCCCTAATTAGGAAAACCCTAATTAGGAGAGTGACAATAGCTTTTGAGAGTGGAGTTCAACTTGCTACAACTGTGGGGTGAGATAGTGTGCTCTAAGGTTGGGTGGTAAGTTAGGCAACATCCAGGTATGGTGCCGTAGGAGCATAACACTACAAATACTGAATTGAAAGTACGTGTATAAATAGATTAAAATAAGACTAAAAAGAGATCCCTAAATATATTAAAATTATACTATGTGCCATTGTTTAGACATAATATATACTCTTATTGCCTTATTTTCTATCTTTTTAATATACTTCTATTTATTTACTACTGCATGGGGATCCATAATATTATGTGTTATATACCTTGTTATAGTTCTCTTCCAACCTTCTCAAATCTAATTTTTATCATTTTCACGTATCTCAAAATTCCATTTGGGGCCATAAAGTTACCGGGGCCAACCAGAATTATGTTTTGATGCATAGGAAAAATTAGATTAACAACATCCTTCGATCACCCACATGTTTATATATGTGTTTGTGTGTTTGTTATACAAGCTTGTTACAATAATAATATGGTAAAAATGGATCCGGTTAAACCTTCCAATTAAGAAATAATTAAGAATAGTTATATTAATTTTTACCTTAATAACATTAATTAGCTGATAACATTAAGTATCTCGGCTGATAACCATTCAGCACCAATTTTGGTGATAATAAAATTTAAGTTATCAATTACGTAATTTTATTAATCGTCTTAATCATAACTATGAGGTAATTAAGTTAAATTTAATTAAGTTTTATAATTTAACTTTATCACTTAATTCATAATTAACAAATTTCAAAGTAAAGAGAATTTTTTTTATTATTAAGTATTAATTAATACTAACTAAACCAAACCATGTAATGGGAAGACACCCTTTATTATAAGAACTTCAGTCGAAAGAGATGTCTTAAACTTTATTTCAGCATCCTTTGGGTGTTGCAGCAGACACAAATGGACTGATTTATATTGCTGACTGGGTATTTTGTATGTATATGTCGTATCCGTGTATATGTATATATATACGTTTGTGTGTCTATAAGATTTGCCTTGCATGAAATATCTTAATTATGAGGCAATTGTGATACAATGTTAAGTAAACACCACACACCATGTTAATAAACCATATAACAGGGGATAAATACGTTAAGGTGCGATGGTGATACAAATAGACGACCATTTGCGAGATCAGTGGTAATCTTGCTAATGGGGCTGTTAAGAGACGTGTATCTTTATCTTTCTCAAGGAGCTGTGGATATTCACCTGAATATTTAAAAGCTTCTTTTCTCCATAGCATTGTATTGCAGCATCTATTACACACATACATATAGAGAGAGATTGCATTTGTACATGCATGAATATGTACAAGTATGTAATCATACACATATATGCACGTGTATAGGTACATTGAAGGTGAACAAAGCCGCTCAGATTCTTTTGTCCGAAAAAGATTTCCAGCTTCTCAGAGTCAACGGTCAATCAAAAACCAGAGACAGCCATTGACTTAAAGTCCGAGCAATTAATAGTGGAGTCAATGGTCAACGGTACACATTCAGTGTCAGCAACTAGCTCTTTTCACGAGTTACCGGTTGCCGGTCCACGTTCAGTCAACGAGGTCAATTGACCATTCTTTTCCTGCCATGTCCGGGTTAAACACAAATCCTGAGTCAACGGGCAGCGCTCATGCAAAACCTGACGTTCTTCACACAAAGTCAGAAACAACATGCAACATACTTCATGCAAAGTGGGGGCCACACTAACTTAGACCCATTGTTTGGGTCAGCGGGCAAACGCATGGAGTCAATTGTCAGCTGCCCTCGCATAAACCAGCCAAGGCATACAAAAGTGAGAGTCCATATACGTATATCGATTGCAATGCTTAAATTTCAGATGCTAAGTATACGTAATAAATAAATTATGAAACATCGTATAGTGCACCGGAAAATACATACATACATATAGATAGATACAGTTCACGCATACATACAGCCACCATATACATGTATGCCACATTTCATATACATAGACACATATATCGCAATGCATACAAACTATGTCTATTGAGAAAATACTTATATTTTCCTGGGGCGGGATCATCCAGATTAAAAACCCTAAACCCTATTTAAATTCTTATAATGATTATACGATTCTTATAAAACTTGATAGCGAAGGTGTTCCACATGGACACAACTTCCAACTTGTTACCTTATTAAAATAAAATCATAACTATGGGCCGGGATCATCCAGATTAAAAACCCTAACCCAAAATGCATGCTAACCTAGAACCTCACAAAGGGTGTTGATTGATTAAGATTAAGACAGCAGGACAGTGGTCATGAAAGTTGAAACTCGGCTAAGGAATCACCTACTAAATCAACTAGCCTAAAAAAATGGATGGATCTCGACCATGCTGCCTATGCCCAGCCATTGTGGCAATTGTGAGGCCTCAATGAGTGGGGTTGTGGTGCAGCCTCGGGCACAAGCCCGGCTGAAATGGCCCCTAGTATAGATCTTGGTGGTAGTAGTAAGTATTCAAATGAGAACTTTGAAGATTGAAGTGAGGAAAGGTTCCATGTGAACAGCAAGTAAATATGGGTTAGTCGATCCTAAGAGATGGGGTAGTCATGTGTCAAGGGTGCAATGTGTCAAGGGTGCAATGTGCACCGTCCATCGAAAGGGAATCGAGTTAATATTCCCGAACCGGGACAATGCACTGAGCAATAACACTGACAAATCCAGAAATGCCAGTGAGGCCCTGAAAAGAGTTGTCTTTTTTTTTTAATGGCATGCCAACCTTGAAATCAATTCAACTAGAGGTAGGGCCTCATGGTTACAAAAGCACCACAAGTTTTGTAGTGTCTAATGCGCCCTAGGCGGCCCTTGAAATCTAGAAGAGTGGGTGTTGAGTTTGCCTAGTCGTACTCATAACTGCATCATGTCTCCAAGGTGAGTAGCCTCTAGTCGATGGAATAATGTAGGTAAGGGAAGTCAGCAAAACAGATTCGTAACTTCGAGATAAGGGAAGTCGGCAAAACGGATTAGTAACTTTGGGAAAAGGATTGGATGTGAGGGTTTGACTTAGAGGTTTGTGGCTTGACCCAGTAGGCAACATTTATAATCTTAATAATGGGATTTATGTTTCAAAATAAAAAATTCACTATTGATTTATAAATTTTAATTTTAAATTAATGATGTGTTTTAATATATTTGAGATATGGAATTTGTAATATATTAATACAATAATAATATTTAAATTAAAAAATATATAAAAGTTTACACAACGTGTAGTGTGTGTTTATATATGTATAATATATAATTAATGTAATTAAAATTTAACACCTTATAGTAAATATTTTATGAATGAAAATATATAATCTCTTTAATTTTAAAAATTATAAATGAAAAATGATCTACACGATTATAATACACTAATTATTTATTGATGTATATTGGATTTAAAAGGTTAAAAAGATGAATTGATCCGATTTAGGAATGACATTTTGTTGAGGTTTGTATTAATATGTAATTTTTTTTTAAATAATAAACCCATATCATAACTTTATTAAACACAAAGTTTTAATAATTACTTTTTAAATTATGAGTCTAAATGTTTATGTAGGTGTTATTGATATATTAACATGTGGGAGATTAAGTTTTTAGTTGTATACTAGATCAAATTTATATAATTTTGTGGAATTTTAGTAAGGTTTATGTTTCTCAATTAATATTATGTTCATTATGTTTTATACTTTTGATTTTGCATTCACCAAATTATTTAAGAAAGACTTAGCTACAAGTCATATTATATTAAATAAATTTAATGAACATAAGTATTAAATGTATGTACAAGTTTGGTAAGTCCGAGCGTTATGACTTCAATCTTTGAAACCCATTTCGTTTTCAATTTCATTTAATATAAGAAACTCCTCATGCTCTCGTAGGGTACATAATTCAACATGCTACTGAAGCCCTAATGAATAATCCACCTCATCACGAGGTGACATGGTCAAAGTCTATGATGGAAAGGGTTTCCACATATGGTCAATGTCTCTCCAATTTCATCTCATGGAGAAGGGGATCTGGGAGGTTGCTAATGGCTGAGAGACATGCCCTATTACAGGCGCTGCAAAGATTGTTTGTTGCCTAGAACATCAAGGACTCCAAGGCCCTTGGTATCATGGGCAGATCCCTTGAAAACTTTATTACAATCACCTAGACACTAGTAAAACATTGGCAAAGAATTGAAAGGCTCTCAAGAATGCTCTTGGGAAGGAGAGCATGGCAACTTTAGGGTCCCTAAAGGCTGGCTTCTTCAAGATGGCTCAGGGTCCAAACAAGTCAACCTTGTCCTACTTGAACAGGGTGAGAGATATAGTTCAGTAGATTAATAGTGTTCAAGGCATGCCAACTCTTCGAGACATATATTGAGGTTGTGTTAGAAAAGGGATTACATAGTGGTTTGGTGTTAACACTTAAGATGTATAGCATCACATGAGGATTTTCAAAAAATTTGGCCAGACCTAGTTAGCATTGATGCTGGAGAGCAAACAGACAACAAGGCTAGGAAGTAGATCCTATATTTAGCTTCTAGTAGTACATCTGAAGGAACCTCCAACAAAGGACCACTTAACCACCTCCAAGAGCTGCTCCATGAGGAAGGGACATTGTAACAAATGTAAAGAGCCCGGTCATTATGAACGTGAGTGTCCCAAGTCAAACAAGACTTCAACTAATATCCTCTTGGTGATGCACAATCCGAATGACGCAATAACCAGACAAGATGTCATCTAGGCAGATTCTTTTTTATCTTTAGCCATGTAGAATGTAGAGGTAAAGTAGTCGTTGGAAACGGTGCAATATATAATTTATATAAAATCATTAAAATAATAAACTTTATTGATTGTGACTAAAGAAGGGGGGCTAGATTGTGAAAACTAGCCGTGTGTGTTTCTTTACCTCTTTCAATCAATCTAGTGACTGAAGCAGCTAAACCTTTATTAAAAAAGAAAATATAAATTAAATGGGAATTTCTTTGTAAATTAAAATGTAAATTTCTTTTGAGTTAATACATTTTTAAATTAATATATTTTCTTATTTAAATGCATATGTGAACAGGGCTATGATGTAATAGCTCAAGGTACCATGAAGATCAAGCTTCCGTCCAAATCTAGAGCAGTTGTACACATATGTGAGGTCAAGCTAGTTCTCGCTACTACTTAGACGTTACTATTTGTGGGGATCATCTACGAGCACGGTTTTGAAACTGTCATCTCTCCTTGGAGAGGTTGCTTTCTTGCACACCATGTGCACGATAAGGTTGCAAACATTGTTCGAGTTGGCAACTTGTTTTGTGTGCCTTGCATTGTTCTAGAGAACTCCACATGTGCAAGATCATTGGCTTCTTTGATGAGTAAACAGTTGGTTGTAGCCATTGCACCATGTCAAGGAGGGACATTTGCTGATATCAACATTTGACACCGAAGGCTAGGACATATTAATCAACAAGCCATACACAATCTCAAGAATCAAGATACGATAAAATAGGTTTGAAAATTTAGACATCGTCTTTTTTATATTTTGTGAATCTTGTGTTCACATAAATAACATAAGCAACCTTTTAGTAGTGGAATGAGCTCTCGAGGCTCTTGTCTTTAATTCAAAATAATATATATACACATTAATAAATACACATTATCAAACAAATTTAATTTTAATATAAACAAAAATTATTAAAATTTAGAATAATGGACATGTATAATAATAAATAGTTTTTCCTTTTGAAATATTAACAAAGCAAGCATTACCCATTTAATATTTTATATATTAAAATAGTGAATTGTTAAATATGTTTATAAAATTAAATATTAGTTTTAAATAAATAATATTATTATACTCAAAATCTTTTTACTTTTAAATTTTAAAAAAAAATTAAAATTATTACTTTCTTTTATCCTTGAATTAATGGAATAATCTCAAAATAATTGCAATACTTTGAAAAGTGAAAAATGTTTTTATGACTATAAAATATGATAAAAATATTTATAAAGTGTTTAAAAAATATAATCGATTTAAAAATCCCACATTATCACATATAAAATTATATATTTGTTGTATATTATAGATGTTATCGTTCATTTTAATTATTTTTTGTAGCTTTAAGGTAAGAATTTAAACTTATAAGTCAATACTAATTAATATTATTTTCAAATTTTAATAATGTATGTTTGATTATAGATTTCAAATTATAATTTTTTGTGTTTCAAATTTTAATTTTTTATGATAATTCACCATTAACTATTTATAAATAATAAAAGTGGTAAATGTGTCCCAATCTCTTACACTACCATTTCATATAGAGAAAATAATATCTCCCTCACAATCTCTTTAACAATATAGTTTATTATCAACCTAAAATTAAATAAATTTATAAAAGTAATTAGGAATGGTAAGCATATTTACAAATCGTAAACATAATGATAGGAAAATGCAAATACATAACATTGACACCACATTCCTTATTAGTGGTTAAAAATAAATACAATTGAAAACAACTAATAATACTAATACTATAATAGTAAATTATATATGCAATTATATCAAGCTCATGTGTTTCATAAATTATGCATGTATGTAAGTTTTTATTAATATTACAAAATTATGTTACTCATCTATTTCATATTTACTACATTTCTATATATTTTAACATAGACTATGTTCTTAAAATTTTTATTAACTTTGTAAAGTCTTATGTTATTTAGTAATTCTTTAAATGTTCTGTGTATTTTAGTAAACTGTAGTTCAGTTGTATTTAACAATAATTATATATAATATTTTGTCAATCAATAAATATGGGTGCAACTTACAATGTTTTCATATGTTTAACATTAAATATTTTTGTTATTAATCTTATACAAGTTTAATGATATTTCATAATAAATTGCAATTAATATTCTCAGAGTTATATTATAGTTTGGTTCAAGTTTCATCACAGTATCAATATTAGCATATTCTACTAGCACAATCCCATGCTACGTGGAATCCACTTGTCAACGGTTGGTTAGGGTGTTGGACTGATACCGCACATTTAAAAACAACGTCTCAACGTACAAAAGCATCATATGCAACAAACATTCCTCAACATGTACCCTTTGGAATGCAATGTCCTCTATAATGTGCGCTTTTATTATATGATTATCTAGCTTAGATCTACACATACTGAGATTCACGACATGCATGCATGACACGTGCGTGTGTATATGTATGTTATTTCAAACTGAAAGGTCAGATCCTTCTCATGTAAAATTCCTCAGCCATTGTTCTTTATTAACTGTGAATTAACAAGTATAATCTGTCTACACGCACACGCACACATATCTGTCTCTCTCTCTCTCTCTCTCTATATATATATATACCCAATTATATGTACACACTTCATCTTCACACACACACAACATCCTTAAAATAAGAAACTTAATATGTTGACAAAATAAGACATTGTATGTAGAGTGTTACCATAACATGCCATGGAGTTAATGGCCACTAAACAGTATATATAAGGCTCCTGTAATTACGAGTTAATACGTCACCTAAAGCCGTTTAGATCCAGGGAGAAATTGCGAAGCGGTGCCTGCTTTAGCATCTCTGTGTCCCTGAAGCAAATAAAACACTTTATGAATGTGTTTCTCTATTGTAAGTTTATCATATGTCTGGTGTGTGTTCATGCGTGATGCGTGCGCATGTCTGGGTTATACTTACTCTTTGAGGTCCTGAATATGCGACAATCGAAGTTTGAGAGCGGCTGTACGTGGTCTTCTCGGTTCCCAGCCGTGTGACACCTCTCTCCTGAAAATTAACGCAACTCACGTTCATGTACATACATATATGTTTGTGTGTGCATGCACATAATCCATGTGTGTCTATGGATCTTTGTGAGTGCTAGCGTGTTATGTACATGTAATCACAAGCACACACACACACACACACAGAGACGGAGCATCTACAGGCCAGTTCACATGCACGCTGTGAATATCTACGAGTCTGTGTGCATATATCATATATATACTTACCTTGAGAATTCTTCATCAACGTAGACATCAAGCGCTGGTTCGGTCGGAGTAGGCTTGGAAGCTCTTTGAGGAATCTGTAATTTTGCTGTTAGGATAATCAAACGCGTGCGCGTGCACACACACACACAAAACAAACAAATTCGTGATAGAAGTATTACCTTGGTTGTGTTCCATTTTGATGGACGCGGGATATTCTCCTTTGTACGTTCAGCTTGAGTTCCAAGGTTGGTCCATACTGGTAAAGCATGACTACCACTGGTTTCTTCGTGGTAATGCAATCCTGTTGTCTTCTTAGCCGTCTGAGAGTCCACAAACACAGAAAATCTGGTACATAACCAAGTTATATATATCATACACTATGCATAGACACAGGGCACATCTGTATATATGCTCTGATGTGTGTGTGTGTGTGCGTGCGTGTGTGTTTTCCATTACAGAATATGAATGTTGAAAATACACTGTTCTTACTTCTGATTCGAAAGCGGCTGTATGTTGTGCTTCGTAGTCTTTTGCAAAGGACGAACAGCGATAGTTCCTGTCAAAGAACAGTTGCTTCAATAATAATAAAAGTTACTGTACTTTTGATTAGAATGTGTATACTTGGTACTGTAGCGTAGAGAGAATAGGAAGATACATACCTGTTTTCACAGATCCGAACGACCTCACAGAGCCTTCATCCAAATGATCGTCCTGAACAGATACTAGACCTAAGTAATTACATTTCGTGTTTCTGTTTTGCATGGTTTCAATTGTGTAATTTAAGTGTTAAGTAGCTTTACCTCTTCCTGTTTCTGTTTTGCATGCCTTGCACTCCGCTCCAGAAAGATCCTATACTTGCTCTTTAGCTCATCAAGAGGATGCACTTGCCTGCTTAAAACAGTATTATATAACATAGTTTTACACACACACACACACACATAACTAGGAAGCATTACACAACCTGGCAATACAATCGCTTTAGCAAAGTTCTTGCAACTCTCCAAGTAGCCGGCATACGAGACGTAAAACAGTGCATAAGTTTGCCCGATGTTATTCACCACGAGGAACGTATAGATATCTCTCGGGTGGGTGCACCTGTCCGTCTGAAAATTGCACAGATCACCCATCAGAGGCGCGCGCGTGGGCACACAGTCACATTTATTTATGTTTTCGAATACTTACATATTCGAGCCACAGTTTCAAGTAGCGAAAGTCGTCCTTGTACTTAGCACCGCCGGAGAAGGTGCGCAAGCACAGCTCGAGCATCGGAAGGAGTCCCGACTGCGTTCCACCAGATGGGTAGGCCTCTTTTGTCCATTCAATGCATCTGAAAGCGTTACATCGATCAATAAACCGAAACCGAGAAGACTTCACGTTATCTTACCTGATCCAAGGCTTCAGCGGGTCATTTCCGGTGTAATTGTCGATTTCTTCGAGCAAAATCCTGCCAGCAAACGAATTAAAAGAGAGACTCGACTCTCGTCGGAGCGATTTGCCTGCATTTATAATTTTGGAGATTTCAAATGGGGTTTCGCCCAGAAACAACGATTCTAACAGGGATTTCATGGCGAAAACATATATTTATATGCATTGCGCGGGATTTGGCTTGGAAAAAACGATTTTAACGGGGATTTCATACATTTTTTGGAATGATCGATTACCTGCGTTGTTCCGAGAGCAGAGAGTGCGCCGGCGCCTCGCTCTTCGCCTTGAGGCCCTGATTGAGAAGCTCCAAATTCTTTCGCCCTCTGCGAAGCGGCTGCACATTCTCCTTGCTCAGCTCCCTGGTAGAGATCTCGGCGGCGCTTAGCATCCGCTTGCACACAGAACCCTAGCTCTCCTGTTCAACGGTCGTATTTGCAAAAGCGAAGTTTTTGAAATCGACGGTCATGATGTATCATTAACTGGCTAGAAATGATAATTATGAATGACTGTTATAATTAAATGTCTTAAGAGATTAATGTGTGGCAGTGATTATATGTTATACGTGTATAAGTCTATAAATACACACAAAGATGGAAGTTCAGAAAGTGCAAAATATGATGCACACATTCCGGGTGTTACACTATATATGTGTGTGTGTGTGTGTGTGTGTTATTTCTATTAATATACTTCAATATACTGTTACAACCAGATATATATAGTATTATAGTTTTTCATACATCTTTTACAGGTGATAACGAGTCCTTACGATTTATATATAATATAATACATTTAAAAAAATAATATAATAAGTTTAGAATAATAATATAAAATGTAAAGTAATATTTACATTAAACATAATCCCATCATTTCAATATATACTCATATATGTTCAGAATTATATATATATATATATATATAATAAAGATAAATACATTGTGAGCTTAATAAAGTTTCTAATTTATTAAACAACTAGCACAACATTAGCCATTATATGTTAGTCATTTGATGTCTCTCACACACACTGTATACACCAACACATGCACAATACACATTCTCTAACCAATTTAATATTAAAATGAATTATTGTATACATCTATATCAATATAAATATAATATACAACGTGGTGCGCGTGTAAGTTATGTGTGTTTAACATAACTTTAATGTTTCAAACGATTGTAAATCAATTTTCCCTCAAATGTTATTGTTATCTTCTTTATAAAATCTAAACCTTCGTATAAATTTAGAATATGTGAATAATATTATATGCGTCATTATATTTTAAAGATTTTATTCGTGTTTATTATAATATAATACATTTTAATATGTATTATTGCATAATTTTAAAAATGTTTACATTATAAATTGGATATTAAATTTCTGTCGTTAAATGTAGAATACTGAGAAAATACTACATTTAAAAGTGATTTTGTAATACGTATATAGGTACGTGAGTGTAGTGTGATGTTCCAATTAGAATTAGTATTTAATCATTAAGGTTCATTTTAAATTCTATACAAAATTTAGTCTATCGAAAGATTTATATTTTAAATTAAACTATAAAAATCTGGAATTTATAAATTCATATTGAGTATAATTCACATATCCTTAATATATAATAGGGTTTAGATTTTGTAAAAAGTGTATAACAATAATATTTGATGAAAAATTATACTAAACTTATACTTTATAATAACCATTTATGAATCTTAAAAATTTTAAGGAAGTATTCATTGTTAATTATGTTTTAAAACATATATGAAATTTTGAATAATTTGGTGAATACAAATTTCTTAAAATAATATATTCTCTAATATTCTATATTTCAATTATATATTAAAAAACACACATTAATGATTTTAAATTTAATTCTTAATTAAAAATATTACTAGATATGTGCAAATGTATTTACTTAGATTAAATGTTGGAGTTCCCGTTATGGGAATAATATTCCATTTACATTTTTAACATGACTATACACGTTTGTATATATATGTATAATACTTTAAAGTATAATGTGTATATAAATGCTTATTAACATTAAAATTTTAATATAGTTATATATGTGTAATTTAATAATGCTTAAATAAATAATAATTATAATTTAATTTTAAGGTACACAAAAAGAAAGAATATGTAGCAAGCGAGAGTTTTAATTTAAAATATTTTAAAATCAAAGTATTATGGGATACATGAAAATCATAAGTAAAATTTATGGAATATAAAAGGAATGATACAATAAAACTTTGATACATTGAATTTTTTATTTATTTTAAATTGCATATGTATCTTTATATATTAAAATGATATTCTCAAAATGGGTTTCTTTAAATGAAAAGGAAAAAAAGAAAATTATATAAAGTATAATAATATAAGTTAATAAGGAAAAACTTTATAAGAAGAATAAATAGTAAGGTTGTATCTTATTAAAGCATTTATATAATATTACCCACTAGAGTTATTCAACATAATACTAATGCATTATAAATAAAAAATATTAATAAATATTAAATTTAAGAAAATGCCACATAATTTATTATAAAGGAGACTATATTGCATGTTTAATAATTTCACATCATTGTTATTAAATATACATATGTATTTATTGTGGGAATATGCATGCCAATTTTATTATATTTAAATAAATATATAAGCCATAATCCAAAGAAGCAACATTAAATATACACATATAAAGAAAATGAAGATTCTTACCTCTTAAAGTTTTCATTACATGAGTGCATATATTGAAAGAAAAATTGAATAAAATGCTACTACAAATCCAAAAAGTATGTAGTTAGTGCATTTACTTATAAGCCATAACAAGGTTTTTAATAAATGATTTAAGAAGGATGATATTATAAAAGATATTGTTATACATGTCAAAAATGAAGGGACTTTATTCTCCTCTATAAATGTCTTTTTGCATAAAATAATATTAATATTGCTTATTAATGCAGATGTAAATAATTTAAACTACATACATAATTTCTTGGTTTTTTGTTTTTGCCCATTATGCCTAAGACAACATTGATCAACAAAAATATAAAGTTCTTAATCCAATTAGCCATTATCTTTAAAAAGAATTTGCTCCATAAAAAATACATTTGAATTTAATTCATGATGCTTTACTAGAATAGTTATGCACCTAAAACAATCTCAAATGTGTGATTTCCATAATCTTATTAATTTTTATTAAAAAAAAATCTATGTGAACTTGTGTGAGTGAGAAATAAAATAATTGTAAAACATAAAAATGAAAAGTTTCACCTTAGTTAATGAATCACGAGATCACAACGAAATATTTATATATAAATTAATAACATCACTTGCCTAACACATATAATGTCTCTTTAAAATTTAGCTTTTATTAAATATAAAAATTAGTACATATTATATTGAAATATTAATAGACTGGTTGGTATTTTTGAATATATATATTAAAAAAGAAAGTACTTTATTAATGATAAAAAAATATTTAAAGATAAATTAATGTGTGCATATGTATGTGTGTTAAGTTTTAGGCAAACCAAGTCACTCTTTGCTCTCATATATATGCTTGGATTAGTGTGAAGTGTTTAACTGCGCTCCTCGTTATTAATAACCTACCAATGTATGCATTTATACACTCTATGTATGGTGTGTGCACCTGGATTTTCATACATTATATATACATGTTTTACAAACAATAGGTATATATGCATATGTATAATAAATGGTTTATGAAGATAAATAATTAAATTTCCACTGTGTTTGTGTAATTTTCACAAATTAGTTCCCACCTAGGTTTCTACAATAGAATATTAATATAAGAAAATCTAATGTTTAATTTGACCTTAATAAGAACAATCCGAATTGAGATAAGGATATTTGGGAGTTATATATGGGAATTGGGAATATGTGGGAATCTAAGGTGGGAATTTTGGGAATCTCAAGTGGGAATTGTGGTTTTAGATATTGAAATTTCAAGTAGAGCTATTAGTAATTAATAAAATTCTGTTGTATAAGAATTATTTTCTTAAAATTTCTTCATGGCAAATCACAATCAAAGGCAACTTGGGATCCGTCCCAGAGACTTGGCTGGCTGAACATTTATATTCTCCCATAAAATATTCTCAATCAACTCAAGGTTATCAGCTGCACCATTAAGAGTTGAGTATGGAGTTTTGTAGTTAAATGTTTCGGCCTGTTTCAGCTAAGTAATCTCTCTCTAAAGTAATCTCTCTCTATATATCTATTTATCTATATACTTCTCATATTGTATCTTAACTTGCACAAAAAGAATCAGTGGCACAATTATATCTTAACAAAGCTTCTTAAATTGAACTCATTTTATCTTCATGCGAGTACATTGATAAGTTACATTAGATATAAATATTCTAAATGATAAAGCATTATACTTGAAAATACTGAATTTGAGTAGGGAATGAAAATTGTCCAGTTTCAAGATCCCCATAGAAATTTTTGAGTGATTTGTTCTTGCTCCCTCTTTCCAGACCCCATCTCTTAAATGCCACATTACCCACCATGTTTAACAATTTCATATACACACTGTATATGTATTGCATGATTGTATGTGTGCGCATGTGCATGTGTGTGTGAAAGAGAAAGATTCTTACTTCCAAAAGCTTGTTGCTACTGCATTTAATTTGTAATGATTTAGAGCCATTGTTTCTAATTTCTTTTTAAATATTTTACATATAATACCCACAATAGTTTCATTGATGTATATGTAATGCATGTGTGAAATGTGTATGATCGTGCAACCCAACACACCCGTGTGTATACGCAAATGTAAATAATTAAAACTACATGCATAGTTTTATTGTGGTTAGACACCAATCTTAATGAGTAAAAAGAGATTTTGAATCCGATTAGGAATGATCGTTACAAATATTTTCTGCATACAAAATACACAGATTAATTATTACACAGATGTTTTAGTAGAATCATTGTGATACCACAATCCCTCCCAAGTACTCAGAATAACATCGTTTGTGATTCGTACGATCGTGTAAACTTAAGTATTAATTAATATTTATTTTATATTCTCATTTTCATATATCATACCATTTTAGTTAAAACGTGCATATATGTGTGTGCACACACATTAATTATATATATAGAAAGAGAGATTAATATAAGTAATTTAAATATATATGAAATGTTTGTGCACCTCAACACATACTTTCGCACCAAACGGGTGGAACCTGTGACTTCTTGCTCCAGGAGCAGACGCTCTATCCATTGTGCTACAGGTGCTTCACAAACATTACTCGCTAGAGGATCTTAATTAACATGTCACATTTGACAAGTTATATACCTTAATATGTTGCTTTTATTTCAGTGATATTTCCTTTTTTTAATTTAATATTATAAATTTATATATTCAGAAATATAAATTAATTTAGTCCAAAAAATTTATAATTTAAAATTTAAAGTGTTAAGTCGCTTTTCTACTAATTCAACCGTATTATATAAATCTGGACTGAGTTGTATATAAAATATTGTTAAATCAGAATATGTGTTTTAATTATTTTACAGTAGAACGGAAAGAAAAATACACACAAAAAACATATAATGTGATGTATATGTTTGAATAGACGTATTTTTTAGTTAAATATCATGTATAACAAACTAAATAAATTTTATTATTATTTTTAAATATATTAGAAATTTTAATTTTAAAGTGCATAAAGTTTTAAATTACAGTTTGAAGGATAAAAATAAATTTAAAAACTTAAAACTTAAAGATATGTAAATATAAAACTTACAAAGATATATATGTAAATAAAAGCTATTTTTTAATATATTCATTAGTGATCTAAACGGTGAAATATTTTAATTTACTTTCATAGGAGAGGTAATTGCCATCCATAAATTGTATTGTATTAATTTTAAATGTAGAATCAGTAATAAAAACTCTCTATAGTAAATTCATCCAACCAGACCTAGTTAAGCAATTTAATTTATTTGTTTTTATTAGTCTCTTATATTATATAATTTTAAATTTTTTACTTAACCATTTGATATTTGTTTTCCCGAACTCTCATTTTAATGTTACAAACGAGAGCATTCCTTTGTAATTTCTTTTAATTATTGATTATTATTTAATATTTATTTAAGATGTCAAACTTAAAGTGTTTATTTTTTCTAAGTTCAAAGTAATATAGTATCACTTATTATTTAAAATTTTACTTATATACTTATTAAAGATGGCAAATTTTAATGAAGTGTGCAATCTTATTTTTTTTCTAATAGGAAGTAATGTATTAAGTCATTGAAATATCATTAATATCAGATTAAATTTCATCACAACTTTATTAAATTAAATAATATATTAACAAAATTTAAAAGGTTATTTTATGTTGATTTGCATGTTATGCTCAGCTAGCCAATGGTATTTGTGAGGTGACCTATGTATATTTGTTATTCAAACGTGTTTTTGTAGTTTCATGTATTTTTTTAATTATTAATGAATTTACTTAATTAACTTATTTAACTTAATTAATCATTACTTTATCACAAGAATAAATTAATATTTTATACTATATATATTTGCTTAATCAGTCTTCTTAGCATGTTTTATACATATAAATTCATCATGTGTGGCCAGAGTGCCACATAATGCACATATACATGTATACGTATGCACAGGTTATGCATCTTTTATATAAATGTAAATATTGTAAATATACAAACAGGGTTAATAATGTACTTAAAACCTTCTATATTGTAATGACAGCTTGGCCGAGTGGTCTAAGCCGTTGGATTTAGGCTCCAATCCGAAAGGGCGTGGGTTCAAGTCCCACAGCTGTTACCAATATATATATATATAGTCAATCTTCATTCATTTAATATAATCTTATGAGTATTTTTTTTAATACACATAAAGATCCATAACACACATCACAACACACACCTGATTCAATTGCTTAACCAGATTAGAATAAGTGCTTTGTTATAATTTGTATTATATTTCTATAGCAAACTAACATACAAGTTTGACTGAGTCACTCTTAGGATTTTTAAACCCTTTGAAATAAATTTATTTTCTTATTTAAAAAGTCTTAATTATTTAATCTTAATTTTAAGTTTTATTTATATAATTATTATTACGTCCTGTTAAATTATTGATTATTTTAATTTTTGAGTCCATCTTGAGATGATATCTGCTTCATTTTCTTATTTTAATCAGCTAAATTAATTATTAGATTTTATATTAAATTACTTATATATATCCGTACCTATGCACGTGTACATATAGATAAACATACTTTAACCATTAATCGATTAAAGAGTAAATGTGCACATATAAATTAATTAAATACCTAATGAAGTTAATTATTCTATAATTGTATTGACATTCGAAGTAATAGCCTTCTTAAGCTTGAGTAGCTCGTCCTCGCTTTGAACCACATCAAACCCAACCTGCACCAAAACAACCTTACAACTAATAGTAATAATAGTACATATACCATGATTATATATAATAACACATACGCACACTGTGCGTGTGTATGCGTGTGCTATCGTTTACCAGTCTGAATGCGGAAACGGCTCCTGTGCTACCACCAGCTAATAGAATGGGAGCATCTTTGGAAAACAGAAAACTTGTGTTTGTAAATGGATACACAATAACAGGATTCATTGCTGTCACTGCCATGTCCCATATCTGCTTGAAAACCCACTATCAGTGTGCGTGCATGTGTATGTGTGTCTGTGTGTGTGAGAGAGAGAGAGAGTTAAGCCATCAATATACATATATATGCACATGCATGTACATACAGCCACATTTTACCTCTAGAGGACACATGAGTGTTTACAAGACCAGCTGATATCTCCAACGCTCTTGTTTGCAGTTGGAAAACCAACAGTGCATTTCCTGCACTTAACATGATATACATAATATAATAACTGTACGTTGCATGCGTGTGTGTTTCACACAAAATCACCATTATAAAATATATATTCATGGTCATATAATAATACATGTCAACTATAACCTCAGAAATATCTAGTAGTCATTATATACAGGTGCACACACTGAACAGTAAAGTTATTACAATGGATGAGTTTTCATATATATATATTATATATATATAAATATGTCAAATAAGAAAATTACTTAATGTTTGCTCTTCATGCTAAAGTCTTACACTGGCTGCTACAGCTCAAAAATATACAGTATATGCTAAAACCATGGACCATCTTACCGCATATAGTTATATATATATATATATATATATATATATATATATATATATATATATGCATGTACGATTGCAGTCTCATTCACACACACACAATTATGTATATAACATTTACATGTGTGTGCGTGCATGAGAGAGAGAGACAATTTGTTAAGAAACATTTACATGCAATTAGGACCTACTTACACAGCTTACCACATATGTAGATATACACGTAACAATAAATATTGAAACACAACATGCAGCTCTACGAGGGACATAAAACAGCATGCAACATATTTTAAGAACAATTCTATATATATAGATAAATGTGTATATGGTAACTTATTATACGCGATCCAAATTTTTATTAAATTATATATATATATATATTGTGTGTGTGTGTGTGTGTGTGTGTGTGTTTGTTTATATCCGTAAGAGCAAGGAATCATATATGGGCATGGTGGTTACATGGGGATCTAAGGCGGGAACTGTGGGAAACGGAGGTCGGAATTGTGGAATTAGATATTGGAATTTCAAGTAGAGAATTTATTAGTAATTAGTAAAATCTGGTAAATAAGAATATTTTTTAGAATTTATTCATGACAAATAACAGTCAGAGGCGACTTCGGATCTGTCCCAAAGACTTAACTGGTTGAACACTCACATTCTCCCAGGAATTTTCTCAGTAGACTCAAGGTTATCAGCCACATTATATTCACCATGAAGAACTGGGTATAGAGACCTGAAGTTAAATGTTTGGGCATGTTTCAGTTGAAGTAATCTCTCCCCCGTAATATATATGTGTGTGTCTATATATATATGTATATATATATTTAAAACAAAGATATACTTCTCATGCTGTATCATACCTTGCACGGAAAGAATCAGTGGCACGATCATATCTTAACAAAGTCTCCTGACGTGAACTCATTTTATCTTCCTGAGAGTCCGTTGATAAGTAACTATATTAGACATAATATATCTGAAGTGATAAAGCACTATACCTGAAAATATTGAATTTGAGCAGGGAATGAAAATTGGCCAGTCTCTAGATCCCATAGAAAGTCATGAGTGATTTGTTTTTGCTCCCTCTTTCCAAATGCCATCTCTTAAATGCCACATCACCCACTACCTTTCCCCATCTCCTTTGCAAGAGAGGCTATATTGCATGTTTAATAATTTCACATACATACTGTATAATATACATGAATAATAATGCATGCCAACTTATTATACATGTAAAGAATGTCAAGGAATTATTCAGTAATGATTTAGAGGTTGCAGCCATTGCTACAGGGTCTCTAGCAGATAGCCTAGCAGGATTGCGCTCTGGAAGAGATTGCTGTTCTCCAAAGTGTCTTTCGCATATCAAAATTTAATATTGCTTGTGATACATTCTAATGCTTTTTAAAATATTTTACATACAATACCCACCTATAGTTTCATTGATATATATGTAATGCATCATGCATGTGACAATGTATGATCATACATATAACCCAATACGCAGATGTAAATAATTAAAATTACGTACATAATCTTCTTTTTTTTTTTTGTTTTGCCCACACTTGTAAAGAGAAATAAGAGATTTTGAATCCAATTAGGCATGATCTTTAGAATATTTGCTGCATACAAAATACACAGATTATTAGCTATTTGGATTTAATTCATGATGTTTTTGTAAAATCACTGTGCCCTTACCACAATCCCTTGAGTACTCAGGCTGAACCAATAGCATCATGATCCCCATAATCTTCTAAATCCTCACCAGATAATCCTAATGAACCTGAGTGAGAGAGTGAAAGAGAGATAACAATTCTATAGAATATAGAGAAAAAGAATTTTCCCTTAATCGATGAACAACAGATCAGTTCCTAAATCACAAAAACCTAGATATGCATGCACATTCATATATAAATTAAATAACATCACGTGCCTCACACGTATACACACACTTCCTTAACCATACTAAAGATAACTTGTGTGTGCGTGAGGGTGTGTGTTCTATATTTATACAGTTTGCCCATTCATTAATTAATGTAGCTTATTATTGATTAACACGTCTTATAACTTTACAAGGCATGTACATGTGTAAATATATATTCATATAGGAAACATTTATATACATATGTGTGTGTTTTATTTGCAAATTTGGGACCCATCTGTGTGTAATATATGTAATTTATATACACTGAAAAATCTAAAATTGACTCAAGACATATTTTTAAATTCAAAAGTTATTTACAAGTCTATTATTTTCACTAAAGTAAGTTTACGTCAAACATTTTAAACAGAGTGTTTTTCACACTCAAGAGTAGTTATATAATACTTATTAACTTCAATACTTTATATTTAAAAGAAAAACTTTATAAAGTTGCAACTTGAAAAGATTATGATTTTAATTTATAACTTATAAATAAGATAAATTTACTTCAATGTAACAAGCAGCACAAGAACACTTGTTAAGGTTTGTTCGTAGGCAATTAGATTCTTGATAATTTTTAAACACATATTAACCTTTAAATTAGATAAGGAAGCATGAATCTTGGTGCTAGGGTTTGTAAACAGAATGGGCACCAGGAAGGGCAGCTAAATAAATCCGAGTTGAAAGGAGTTATCACAGTGAAGAGAAATGATGTTGCAATGATCAATCGTATCCAAAAAGTAATATATGTCCAAAAAATCCAAGCGGGTTGTCTCCAAGTTCATGAGAGAATCTGAGTATTCATCAAATGGTGACATTACATGAAAATTAATATATGTGTTTTACCAAAATAAAAATATATTTAATTTGTACTTTATAGATTATATATGATATACTGTGATATCCATAGAATAATTATGATTCATGCTTTTATGTTATACATAACTACATAATAGTTTACACTCTTATGAAGAACTCTCTTACTATTCTACAATCTAGTGATAACATGAAAGTTACCGGAGCGGGCATTGAGATTATCACTCTTGCAATACTAAAAGCCAGGGTTAGTACTGGTGTGTTGGTCTAATAATAAAAATAATAATACAATTGTATCTCATATGATACCTGATTCTTTTTATAACAGTATAAAATGATTAAATTCTATATAAGGAGCAAAACATTGATTTTTCTTTGAACACACCTGCTGTTATATGATATTCAACTTGTTCTTGAAAAGCTAAGGTAGGCAAATTATCATGTATACATATACAATGTACATATATTTATACATATGTGTGTGTATATCGTAAAAGTATGTGGGCACATGAGTATGAACTAGTTAGAAAATACTATAGTTAACACATGCAATAGCTATATTGTATGCTTTGTGCATTATAGCCTACTTAATGTATGTGTGTATACATAATTACATTACTATCATGTCCTAGTGAACATCTTTTGTAACATTATATGCACGTAAACATGTTTAGTTATAATAACTTAAATTATTATGTGTTTTATTTTAATTTTTTTTTGTTTCTTTTTCATTTTTGAAGGTCGTTTTCAAGACTTAATGGATGTTTTTTTATAGAAACAATGGACAAGGCTGAAGGCAGTGGACAAAATGCAATTACTATGTGGGCACACAAATATGAGCTAAAGTTGACAAATGAAGTTTTATGCACAGAGTAAACTTCCTATACTTTAAATATAATGTGTTAACATTATGCTTCTCTGATTATTATTATGGTAGGATTGAGGCCTATAGGAATTCTCCAAGCATTCTTTAAGGAAAAGGAGTCTCTTGCAAGTACCTTATACTACTCCAAAAAAGCAATGCTCATAGAGGGGAGTTCAACATGATGTTGCTGAAGTTATCCTTGTTGCTGACTATTACAATTATATACATATCACTCTTTAATGTTGTATAATCAATTACATGCATATTGAATAACAAGTGCAATCCAACAAAGAAGGAAAGAATATCCATGTGAGCAGTATAAAACAACTTAATCTTGAGCTAAAAACAGTAATATCTTTTACATATACTATAAAGTTAGTATTCTCAATTTATCTTCATAACACACATTGTGTACACACACATTATAGAGTACATAATATATTACTAATGTTTTACTTACATAGTTGGATGCATCAGTGTCAACATTTTTGGGACAATAACAAACTTTGCCGATTATATATGAGAGACATGCATGGAATGATGTTTTCGGAACTAGACAATAACAGACTTTGCCGATTGGATATGAGAGACAATGCATGGAATGGATGTTTTTGAGACTAGACAATAACAGATTTTGCCAATTGGATATGACAAACATGCATGGAATGGTACAAAACATTGTTAGCTTGGTTTTGAATTGGAATGAGGGACATCAATTCTCCATAGGGACTAACTTACAGTCCTTTGAATCCAAGACAATGTTGTTGTTTTGGTTTTAAGGTATACTCATTTGAAGCACGCACAACCTAAGACATACATGCTGTATACACAAATACATCTATGTATACATAATATGTGTCTCTATGTATGACTGACTTATTAGCAATTAAATTTGTTATGTATTTTATAATGGCCAATGAAATAGAAATAATGTTTTCAAGGAATTATAGGAAATGACAATGAGCTTAGATCAAACTCATTATAATGGCAATGAATTGCTTTTTTAATTTAAAAATTAAACAGATTAATGCATGTATTTATTGTACATGAAAACTGACTTGAAATGAACTTCAATAAAATATTATTAATCTTAATGTAGTAATTAAAAATAATATATAGAAGTAGTTTTAAAACTTCACAATAGTACTAAATTAGAATACTATTCTTAAAAACTTTACTGCAAAAGGTAAGTAATTAACAATTACATTACTTTATTAAGTTTATTATAAAATAAACTTTTTAAACGTTGTATTCATCACAAACATTGTCTTGCTTAATAAAGTAAATATTATAAGAAAAGAAAATTACTTTATTAAATTATTTTATATAGTCACATTTTTTATTTACTTTCTAGTGATATGTATATAGGTATACATATAGATGTTTGTGTTATATGCTAAAGAGTTTACACACACATTTATATAGTTTGAGATTGGTTGACATGGCTTGTAGTTAACATGTACACTACATATGTGTATAGATTGAACACACTTCATGTAAGTGAGGAAGAATATTCTTTCTCTGCATAAAACTTCATTTGTCAACTCTAGCTCATATTTGTGTGCCCACATAATAATTGCATTTTGTCCACTGCCTTCAGCCTTGTCCATTGTTTCTATAACAAAAACATCCAATAAGTCTTGAAAACAACCTTTAAAAATGAAAAAGAAAGCAGAAAGAAAATTAAGATAAAAACACATAATAATTTAAGTTATTATAACTAAACATGTTTATGTGCATATAATGTTACAAAAGATGTTCACTTTGTAGAAAATTTGTATATAAAGACAGTTACACAGATAGACCTCTCGTATATAAGAAAATATACAGAACTAGGACACATGATAGTAAATGTAATTATAGTATACACACACATACATTAAGTAGGTACAATATAGCTATTGCATGTGTTAACTATCTCTAGTTCATACTCACTTGCCCATCTCCATGTGACACTGCTTCCATGATGTGGGTTATCATGCTATAGCCTTTAGATTCAAGAGTTGCACCTTAATTTTCAAAAACAAGTTAAACATCAATATTAACAGCAGGTGTGTTTAAAGAAAAATCAATGTTTTGCTCCTTAAATATCCTATTATGAGAGAAGCATTTATATAGAATTTAATCATATTTATACTGCTATAAAAAGAATTAGGTATCATATAAGATACAATTGTATTATTATTATTATTAGACCAACACACAATACTAACCCTGGCTTTTAGTATTGCAAGAGTGATAATCTCAACGCCCGTTCTGGTAACTTTCACGTTATCACTAGATTGTAGAATAGTAAAGAGTTGTTCATAAGAGTGTAAGTTATTATGTAGTTATGTATAACATAAAAGCATGAATCATAATTATTCTATGGATATCACAGTATATCATATAATCTATAAAGTACAAATTAAATATATTTTTGTTTTGGTAAAAACACATATATTAATTTTCATGATCAAGGTCACCCATTCGATGATACTCATTCTCTCATGAACTTGGAGACAACCCGCTTGGATTTTTTGGACATATATTACTTTTTGGATACGATTGATCATTGCAACATCATTTCTCTTCACTGTGATAACTCCTTTCAACTCGGATTTATTTAACTGCCCTTCCTGGTGCCCATTCATGTTACAAACCCTAGCACCAAGATTCATGCTTCCTTATCTAATTTAAAGGTTAATATGTGTTTAAAAAAATTATTAAGAATCTAATTGCCTACGAACAAACCTTAACAAGTGTTCTTGTGCTTCTTGTTTACTAGTGGCTGCTGCTACATTGAAGTAAATTTATCTTATTTATAAGTTATAAATTAAAATCATAAATCTTTGCAAGTTGCACTTTATAAAGTTTTTCTTTTAAATATAAATATTGAAGTTAATAAGTATTATCATAACTACTCTTGAGTGTGAAAAACACTCTGTTTAAAATGTTTGACGTAAACTTACTTTAGTGAAAATAATAGACCTTGTAAATAACTTTTGAATTTAAAAATATGTCTTGAGTCACATTTTAGATTTTCCAGTGTATATAAATTACATATATTACACCACAGATGGGTCCCAAACTTTGCAAATATAAAACACACACACATGTATATATATGTTTCCTATATGAATATATTTACACCATGTACATGCCTTGTAAAATTATAAGACGTGTTAATCAATAATAAACTACATTAATTAATGAATGGGCAAACTGTATAAATATAGAACACACACCTCACGCACACACAAGTTATCTAATATGGTTAAGGAAGCGTGTGTATACGTGTGAGGCACGTGATGTTATTTTAATTTATATTGAATGTGCATGCATATCTAGGTTTTTGTGATTTAGGAACTGATCTATTATTCATCGATTAAGGGAAAACAAAATTTCTTATTCTGTAGAATTGTTATTTCTCTCTTTCACTCTCTCACTCAGGTTCATTAGGATTATCTGGTGAGGATTTAAAAGATTATGGGGATCCATGATGCTATTGGTTCAGCCTGAGTACTCAAGGGATTGTGGTAAGGGCACAGTGATTTTACAAAAACATCATTGAATTAAATCCAAATAGCTAATAAATCTGTGTATTTTGTATGCAGCAAATATTCTAAAGATCATGCCTAATTGGATTCAAAATCTTATTTCTCTTTACAAGTGTGGGCAAAACAAAAGAAAAAAGATTATGTACGTAATTTTAATTATTTACATCTGCGTATTGGGTTATATGTATGATCATACACATTGTCACATGCATGATGCATTACATATATATCAATGAAACTATAGGTGGGTATTGTATGTAAAATATTTTAAAAAGCATTAGAATGTATCACAAGCAATATTAAATTTTGATATGCAGGAAGACACTTTGGAGAACAGCAATCTCTTCCAGAGCGCAATCCTGCTAGGCTATCTGCTAGAGACCTTGTAGCAATGGCTGCAACCTCTAAATCATTACTGAATAAATGCAGCAGCAACAAGCTTTGGGAGGTAAAAATCACTCTCCCTCACACACAAACACATAGTCTCTCTCAATTCCTTGACATTTTTTACATGTGATAATAAGTTGGCATGCATATATTATTCATGTATTATATATACAGTATGTATGTGAAATTATTAAACATGCAATATAGCCCTCTTGCAAAGGAGATGGGGAAAGGTAGTGGGTGATGTGGCATTTAAGAGATGGCATTTGGAAAGAGGAGCAAAAACAAATCACTCATGACTTTCTATGGGGATCTACTCGTTGACAATTTGTTATATATCTAAATCTTTTTATTAGATGGTTCTACCATTATTCAAAGATCTTGAAGTTCACTGAGGAGACTAAGGCTCTCCTTGTCCAAAAGACACACTCGAAATGCATTTTTGCTGCTCTTCATCAAGCTGTATATAAGATCCTTCAAGTAGCCGAGCAGAAGGTAAATTCAAATGGCGACATGGGGGCTTAATGAGATGATAGAAGATAGTAGCAAGAATAGGAATAGTGAGGATGTAGTTAGTGATAATGAGGATTACAAAACGGATCAACTGCTACATAGCTTCGACAATAAACAGTTTCAATGAAATTTAAAGTTTAAAAGGGCCAGGAAATGGAGTTGCATTTGAGATGACTCTGATATGAGAAGGTTCAAACCAACTTTGGATCTAAAGGGATTGTTATAGTGAAGAAGGCTAAGACAACTTTGAATTGCATGAAGAAATGGCTCTTTTGAGTTCTTGAATGAGATGATGGTAGTATGCCTTTGTGTGCATCGAATGTGGAATGGGGAAGACGGAGAAGCCTTCTAAATGCGATAAGGGGTCCAAGTAGGGCTTCAAGACTCCTCCAAAGTTGTTAGTTTTACTCTTGTCGTTTCCGTGAACATCGGCCGTAACAAGAGGAAGCAAATAATCACTATTAAAACCCTAAGCCTCGAGTGTTTCCTAAAGAGGTAAAGACATACATACATTATATTTATGTATGTGCTCTGTAGTCTCTATGTACGTCGATAGATCCAAAAATATATAAAAGGTACAGAAACTAAGGGGGTTATTTAGTAAACATGTTCGCTCCAAATTTAGGTCAGCCCAAGGGGAGATCTTGAAGTATCTCCCTTCACGCATATTCCTGCCAAGGAGGTATGGCATTGTTAACTATTCAAGTAAAAGATATATATGTTAATATCACCTTGTGTAAAATCACGAGCAATTATGGCTTCACCTACTAGTCTGGAGCCTATGAAGTCATGTAATTTATATATACATACGTTGTGTATGTTCTATTACTACTATATTTTAAGAATAAAGCATTCAATATGAAATTAAAGTATCTTAATTCTATCATTTCGTAGACAACAAAGCAATTGATGTCAAACCTTTAATTTTACCACCTAAAGCTGAGAAGTATCACATATAAGCAGCCTTGCAGGTAATGAAGCAGCTCTCGTCTGCCTTCAAAGCGTCTTCACCATGTTGTTGAGGCCATGATGGCCTATGTAGCAGAAGCTGCAAAGGAAAAATCTATAAGTACTTGCGTATTATATCACAGTAATTTTATCACTTTTTAATACCTCAACAAATTTGTATGTGATGCCATTGGATTTTAGTTTCTTTTATTGGTTATGGATTTTATGAATTTTATTGTTTAATTTGGATTTTTATCTTATTATAAATATTGCCAATAGAATGTATAACACTACATCATAAATACTATACACACCAGAAAATAAAATAATAAAATCATTATCAGATCAATCAGCCTCACCTCTAATTTTATGTCATTTAAGTAAAGGAATTCATAATATACTTTTTTATACTCATTTTTTAGTATGAATCTTTTCATTTTATTGGTTTCATTTTTAATGGTAGATTTAAAGAAACAATGAAAGGCATGGAAGGGATTGGTGGACTCAAATCACTTCAGAAGCACATATCATGACACAAACATGCATTGAACATGCATTGGAAAAACACATAATTAAGGGCTCAATTGGTATTGGTTGAGGTGGCAATAATCAATTAGTTATATACAATGGCTTTTAACCAAGTGATTCCAAAGTGGCTACTTAGAGGGTATTTCTCTTGCACAAAGTCAGGTCTGGTCCTTTCGTATTGTTATCCCTGCTTATGCACGGCTATTATAGGGCCATTTGCTGTGGAGAATTGCATCACAGACAACTAGATGGATTTGCCACCTTTACCATTAACAAAGCGGTGTTTATGTCTTAAGTTAGCCACTGTTTCAGACATTGGTAAAGGTCACTACCAAGTTATGACCATGGTCTTTTCATAACACTAGAACAACTCACTGCTCTAAGGAATTGAAAAGTTATGGAGTAACTCATGGGACTAGACCCTTTCATAGTCATATGCAATGCCTTGGCAATCAAGCCTTGTTGGATGGAGGTATTTTGCATGTTTAGTGTAGAAAACGGTAGAGAGTGGGAAGTTTTGCTACTAAAACCCAACATATAGGATTTCACTGGTCAATAATTAAGAAGGTATCCTAGTTGGGTATTATGAGAAGAATAATGCAAATGTATTGGGAATATGGTTGATTAGTGCGCGAGGGAATATGTGGCTTAAAACATTTGGTCCAAATAAGAAGAACTAAACGTCATTTGTAAACTGTGTAAACATGGGCACTTCATACATGTAAACTTCATATGATTTATTAAATTAGGGGACTAGTTTTCACTAGACATGTGTTATTGTATGTATTCAATATGAAAAATCATAACTTTGAACTAACACATATACAAACACACATGCAGTTGGTGTCCAACATTTTACTATAACTTCTATGAATTATATTTGGTGTTACGAAGCTTCGTGAGTTGGTTTTTTATTATGTTTATTATGGAGTTAAATAACCTATTTATTTAGGGGATTATCTTATAATTTACATTAATGTTTCATTTTGAATTTAATAATTTATTATTTACACTTTTTTAAGTGTTTAAAAGCTTTACAAAAATGTTATAAACGACATTCTCTAGTCAAAATGCTTCACTTGCCACTTTGTCATCTTCTCCTCTATCTCTATGTGCCCATACTCTCCACTATGTCTATGTGCCCATACTCTATACATGCTACAACAAACGTCTTAAAGATCTTTACTATTGACCATCCTTTCCTAAAACTTTGGCTCAATTACTTTATGTTCAAATGCAGATCTAGCTTTGACATTCTTTTTCATTCACTTGAAAGTTCACGGGCCTGCAATTGACAGTTAGACTCCCTTAACTAATACTTCATCTTATATTGATACCATAGAGTTTACCGGGTTGCTAATTATGTTCACTATCACTTGTTGACAGGTTCTATCTCTGTCGCACAGTGTACGCACACAATTCTACGTACAAACCCATTAAACAAGGGCTTAATCACTATATGTAGTTAACTATTATGACAACTATATATACCAGCATTTATCTTGAATAGATGTCTCTGCTCATTCCTGGTTTCATGGGATACTAGCAGGAACGATCACAAGGTCGACTTCTTCCAAAGTTGCATCTAGCCAGTCTTTTTCTAGGAAGCCTTAAACCTTAAGAATTAATTAATTTAAGAAAAATTCATAAGATTTTAAATATTGTAGATTGTAAACATACACATGAAGTAGTCATGCACTAAATATATTGAACATACACATACACACACGCAATTTACCACAACTATTGTATATGGCTAACATTGGCAATAACACCATACATGTTAATGACATTGTACAAATTCAAAGTAGAGTCCAAAGAGTTCTTTTTAAGAGCAATGAAAGAGGCTGCCCAATACCACATGTAGCTCCTAATATTGCCACTTTATACCCAGCAGCACCACCCTTTGCCACCAAGCTCCCCTTCAAAGTATAAAGTTATTATGTCTCCCTCTCTCTCACACACAAACATGTCATTAGGCTTTAGAAGTATTGAGATGCATGATAATGCATCTATTTCATCCCCGTCCTCCGTTTCCAACTGTTCACACACACATATAATGTCCGTTAATACACTTAAGACATGTAGGTGACTGAGTAATAACCTTATATACACCTACATATTGAGATTATACTAATCTCTATGAATCTGCACGAGTACTTAATTTGGGTCCAGGTACAATGTACTACATCTCAGAAGGACCCAAATAGTATACACAACTAAAAAAGAATGTTCAAACACACACGCTCACACCCGTTTGTTCAACTCAAAGCCACCGACTGTCAAACATGAAAACAATGGCCCTCATTTCGACAACTACCTATCACAATAGAAAACCTTAGTCCTGTCCTATGGTCATATAAAGGGAAAAATATGAGACTTTGGGATTCTTGTGAGAAAATAATGAAAAATCGAGGGAGACTGCAATATGGGGAAGGTGGAAAGAGACAAAGAGGCTCTTGACCTTGAGATTGATATGGCCACCATCGTTTGGCATGTGTTCCTGCTTCTTGGCTTGCAGTGTAGCGTCCTAGGCCTACGACATTGGATCAACAATTTCAAGAAACCCTACCTCTATTTAAGGTTCTAGGCCCTTACAAAAAACAATTAAACTAAATGGATAGATCTCAGTTGTCAATTTTATTAGGTTTAAAATAGCCCACCCGCTTTTATAGTGCCACAATAGAGTTGATTAAATCCATATGAATTTTAAATTGATCATGTAATTAATTAGAAAAAAGTATAAAAATATGTATTTCATGTGTGTATGACTACACACTTAATTTCTTTCTAATGCATTTATCAATATAAACCATATATACTCCCTTGTTACGTTTATATATATACATTATATTTTATATCTCTTACATAAATTATTTTTTAAATAAAATTGTCACAACGATCGTTTAACAGCTATAACAAGCATTTGTTCTTTTTTTTTTTTTTTTTTTTTTTTCTTAAAAGGTTCAAATGACCATAATAATTGATATGTTACACTAAAAAATTTTTATTTATATAAAAGTAAAATCAGTCGTGATTAGAAACAAACAAAAACATGTCAATAAAAACACATATAATTTTTTCTTTACCATCGAAAACAAACCAAAATGCACATATTTATGGGTTTGTGCATGTGTTTCCGCTTTTCGAAAGAAAACCCATGAACATATGAGTTTTTGAATTTGACAATGTGTTTTAAAACCATTTTCTAGTGTTTATAAATGGGACAAGGATGGTATGTGGAGTAAAACATTTGAACCATTTGTGAAGTGTTGTAAACATGGGCACTTCATATAAGTAAACTTCATATGTTCTAGGTTTTCTATGGGAAACACTAGGACAACCAAACAATGCCTATGATTGTAGATGATACGAGGAAGTTTGTGTGGAACCTAGAGATTGTCAAGATCAAGCCCTAAAGGGTGGGTATATGGACCTAAATGCCTTGTGGACTTTGGCTTTGGAACCCCTTACCCTATAATTACCAATGTATTTATTATTTTGTTAATATTATGTTTTCTTTTTTATTTTTACTGCTAAACAAAAAAAACACTTAGTGCTATATAAATATATAGAATACTGAGAAAATTATAGGTAATAGACATTAAAATGTATATTGGAGCAAATTGCTCTATATCTTTTGTTTTGTATTCTTTAATATGTAGCTAGGTGTGTTCATATTTTAGTAAACTAATAGTTTTTCTTATATATCATTTAGTAGTTTCCTGTATATCAATTAAAATTTTATATTTATTTATTAGATGCTTCACAAACACGGGAACCCCAAATAACGGTTTATATGTGGTTTTATAATATGTTTTTCTACCTTACACATACATGTTATTAAAAATGACAAGTTCTGGTCACAATAACATATGATTTGTAATGGCTTTTTTAAGGATTGTTTTTGAAAGTTACTTGTAGTAGTTACTTCTTATTATGTTTTATTGATATGTTTATAAAGTATAAATTTATATTGCTGTTACAATATAAAAACACAGCAACATCAATAATATTTTAGATTTCTTTATATGTAACTTCAAATTATGTTTTTGTATTAATTTAGCTAAAAAATATACGTATTAAACACATGTGTTTTATATAGAAATTAACCGCTCAATTAATTTTACAAATAAAACACATATATCATTGTTTTAAGTAAACATTTTTAGTTACATTTAGAAAATACATAATAGAACTACTTATAAGACGTTGTTGATTTTAGTAAAATACTTATTTTTATTAATGTTATCAAAGGTTACACACATTGAGTTCAGTCCATTTAGCCTTTTTCTAGTCTTCATACTCAATACGCATATGTCCGAGACGGAATGCTCTGTTCAACAAAAAAGGTGTAGAGCACTGGTGGTTCCAAATCTATCCAACCTATGTATGTCCACGGTTCAGTCTTTGTCATTATTGAGATAGGTTCTTAGCT